>JAIPRM010004712.1:476-22274 GCA_025469315.1 Stegophylla sp. TES_Ste_2020 | reverse complement strand
TTTATCCGTTTGAGTATGAGTATGAGTAATTTATCGTATGAGTACTTACATTGAAAGCACTTTTCACCCAAAATAATAAGAGAACCATACTTTGATTTCAATTTCATGCCTTACAGATTAACAATAGAAAATCGTTGTATATTTTGCAAGAATTTATAAAATTACTATCCCAAAAAGGTGTGGTGTCTGTTAGAGAATGCTCTATGACGCCGTAGGTAGCTTCACCCATATAAGGGAGGCAGAGGCCCGCAGGGACCGGCCAAACTCACGGTCTCTAATCGCACTCGGAAAAGAATTTTACATAAAAAGCTTCTGCGTTCGCCACTGAAATGAGGGAGGCCGAGGCCCGCAGGGACCGGCCAAACGCACGGTCTCTAAGCACACTCGGAAAAGTATCTCACTCAAAATTATTCATCTACTCTTTTTTACTGTTGTCTCCACACCTGTATCTCACACGAAAGGTGTCCCACTTACAGCTAGTTAAATATAATAATAATTAGACAGCACGCGAATAATAAACGAGGTCGTATGATATAATAATATTATAATTGGGATTACCTTAATGAACCTGGGGAACCGGAGTATGGGATGCACGCCGATTTTGAGCTGTAACAGGTCGAGCGGCGTGAGGGCGATGAGGTCGAACAGGAACGACCGGGACCGGACGTAGTGGCCGGCCAGCTTGCTGGTGTTGTACACCATCAGGCCCTGTTCCAGGTAACCGGTGCGGAACTGGACCGCGACGTCCAACAGGAACACGATGTCGCTGAACGCGTCCATGGCCGACCACCAGCCGGACGCCATGCGCTGCAGCTCGGGCAAGCTCTGCCGGACGATCGCGGTCCACAGGTTGTACAGCGTGCACCCGGTCAACACCATTAGCCAGTTGAAGTAGAAGTTCTCGTCCGGGTTGACCACGGACCACGGCAGTTTGTTCTGCTTCCGGCGCAACCGTCGTTTCCGGCGCACGTACTCGATGTTGTCTTGCGAACCGGAACTGCACTCGCCGTCATCGCCGGTGTCCAACGTTTCCTGCAAACGACCGTAAATAACGTTGTCATTAGGGCCAATCGCTGTCGGGCGCGAAGCCCTGATGATGAATCGCCCTAATGATAACGATATGTGTACGCGCGTGTAGTAGTGGGTCGCGATTAAATTTTTAGTTGGTCGCGTTTTAACTTTTAGTTTCTGAGTAGAGTGAAGAAGCTAGTTATTTCTAATGGTGTTTATTTTTTTTTCTTTGAACACTTTTTCGTACAGAAATATTTTCCAAAAGTTTCAACCAAAAACTTTTTTAATCAGAATTTGCCTCTCTGGCATTTTAGAGTGGTCGAATTATTCAAAATTCTCAATGCATTTGCAAAATTTAAGAAAAGCTATACTAAATTTGACAAAAACGCAACTGAAACTTTATGGAAATGTAAATATTATGGAAATTTGAAAAATATTTTCGTGAAAGAATTTTTTTTTGACCGAGAAATCCGTATGGTGCGAAGTATGTCCGACTTTTTATACATACAATATTTATTTTATTTTTTTTTTGTAATGTTTATTTACACGTACTCATATACCTATATAATTTTAAATATTAATTACATGTTTTTTGTAATAATTCTTACAGTTGTTTTCAGTTATAAAAATTATTCAATAAAATTTTTAATAAAAAATGCTCTTATTTTTTATTCAATGTCTTTTTTATTATCGTTACTCGACAAGCAGAAAAAAAAAAAAGGATATTTGATTATTGTGTTGTGGGTCGCTAAAATTGAAAAAATGCCCAAAATGGGTCGTACCATAAAAAGTTTGGGAACCTCTGTACTACGCGATTCGTTGCGGTGTATAGTGTACCAGAAACAATGGCGCACACAGGATTTTTTTTTTCGGGGAGGGTCATTAAAAAAATTTGAATCGACCACTTTTTATATTATTATCATTATGAACTACATAAATTATTACAGATGGACTATCTGTGGGATTGCTAAACCACTGTTGTAACAAGCTGTGTTAACCCCTAAAATAAAACGGAATATTAAAAGTAAAAATATAAAAATAGAACAAATTTATTAACCATCTATTAAAAATTACAAATTTTTTAGAGCCCGAGGTATATCAAAATTTTTGAAACGATATCATGCATCAAAATTAGAGGAAATCATATTTTGTTCTTTATGCTTTGAAAAAATGGTTTCTCTTAATTATTACAGTAAAACTAAAGTAAAATCAGGTTATGCAGCGTCATAATGCTTCGTAAATCAAAAATATTCCTCAATTCGACATAAAAACCTAACTTGGGATTAAAAGTTTTAAAGAAAAAATTAATTTTCATATTTTTTTCAAATTAGATACCATTTTATATGTCTACCGCACAAAATAATTCGCACTGTTGTTTTCAAAATCAAAAAATAAATTATTATTTAGAATAAAAACAAAATTGAAATCGGAGGGATGGGTGGTAAAAAGGATTTAAAACCCAGATGTTAATTAAATCACAGTGTCTAGGTAATTGAAATATTGATTTTTTAACACAACGTGTGTAAAGGCTCATTAAATTATGAAAATGTTCTGAAAACAGATTAGCTTACACACGAACGTTATTAATACAATAATACTCGTAATAAACGCAATACTAAATAAAAAAAATTATTTCGGTTGGGGTTAAAACGCCTTAACCCCCCCTCTGGGTACGCCACTGACCAAAAATTTGATTTAGTGGGGCAAAATTAGATTTTTTTCGAGTCGCTATTTAAACTCAAAATAGCAATTAAGCTATTGATTAGATAATATGGGTTTTTGAACCTGTAGCCCGCGCGTCATGCAGTGTACAGAATCCTTATCATAAACCTAATGGTCTATGATAAGGTTTTTAATAACAAGCTAAATTGTTCTTAGGTATAATGTATATTATTTAGTTCACATTGTACATTGAATGATAATATTGTATGAAATATTTTTCTAAAAACAAATTTATAGAGTCATGGAATATTTGTATATTTAGTATTCTTAATTTTAAGCTAACTTTTACTTGTCTAATTTAATAGTTATTATGTATGAAAATATTGGAAAATTTCTAATTTTAAAATATTAAAAGATATGAAAAATAAGTAGATGTTATATATTAGTATTTTCTAATAGCTTTATATGTCCTCTTAAATAAATTATTTAGTTTTGTTGCGGTAATTTGTGGCTTGTCATTTTAGAACCTATATTATTCATTATATTTGTACACAAATTGTAGAAAAATTGAATTTCATAATAAAAACAAACCACAAGAATATATTTTATTTTAAATAAAACATTTAACATATTATATTGTATTTTACCTTGTTTTAGATAATAATATTTTAATTTTAAATATTTTAATGAAATTTAAATAGTAATATTTTTAGTTTTGAAAATTATATATATTAAATAATACATATAATGGGAAATCAGAAATTGATTTAATATTTTCTTATTGACTTTAATTGATTTTATGAATGTACAATAAGAAAATTGAACCTAAATTTGAAGTAAGTATCCAAAAAAGTTACATACAAAATTATTTTATAATTGAACAATTTTGTCCCCCTAAATCAACTTTCTGGAACACTGTGTGGAGGCTCTAAAAATCTACCACGATTAAAAAATCCTCTCTATAGATTTATTATATTCTCGCATGCGAAATTTAGCCTTTAAAATATTTTTGAATATTGTTATACACCTATTTAAATGGAAACACGCGGTTTGTATGAATGATGTCACAATTTTTTAATATTGTGCAACAGGAACTCTAAAATTATTATACCGAAACATGTTTTGGGTATGTATAAACCGTTTTATTTTATATTTGTGTATATAGGTATATATATATATATATAATAACTAGGGTTGATATAAAGCGTTTGAAATTTGGTTTATTGTTATATATTTTTTTTGTTTTATTTTGGATGTGTATGAATTATGCAAAGCCAAATGAGATGCCATTTAATATATTAAGCTGCTAAACAGTATCTGTTATGAAAAAAAAAAATACTTAGACTATTAATATATTCGCAACAAAACGGTATTACTTCAAGTAATAAGTTGTAATAAAAATACTATTAAAGTTTTTTTTTTTTAGTACAACATAATAATATTTAACTTTTTCTCAGAATACGTTTAACTTCTAACCAAGAACGCAAAAATTATTTTTATCTTGCAGATTGCCTTAAAATATTTAATTAATTTTAATAAGGCTAATTGTTTTTTTACATTAAAAGTGCAATCAATATACCTAACACCAGTGTATAGGTTAATTATTTATCGTATTATTATTTTTTTTTTGCGACAAAAAAGCACAAAATCGGCATGCGTTTATCATAATTGCATTTTTACCATTCATAATTTATGCTTTTATGACAGTAAAGTGATTATAATTTGGCCGAGTTAATTTAAACCTTAATGTTTCAATTTAAATAATATTATGATACCGGCTTAAAAAAAACTCATTTCATCTTTTTGACACGGATTTTAATTTTACGTGCATAATTATTATCATAGTAATAATAACACTATGAACCTACTAAAGAGAACACATTAGATTAAGTAAGATTAGAATCACTTAAGTGTACAGAGGCATAAAAACCAATTAAAATATGCAAACCAAAGGGATATAGAAATTCAACATCAAAGTAAATTAAAAGTAATACTACTTGGGAAAAGGTCGGCAAAATTAGTGGTGTTAAGCCTTAGGAAAATTACTGAAACATTTTCAGACGACTAATTAAGTTTAACTACCACTTGATAGGAATTTTTAAAAGGACATTTTAATGCTATGTAATGAATAATAAGTAATTAATAAAATTGTTGAAATTGTACTTTTCAACAAAGTATTATTAAAATATTAATAGGTACCTTATCTGTACTTAAAACTATTTTTAAATGAAAAAAGGAAATTTTTAATCAAGCATATCAGTATTAAAATTTACGATGTACCAATGAAAATAATTATTAGTTTAATAATATGATTGGGAGGGGCAGTGATGGTTTTGATTTGGCGTTTCAAGTAGGGTGAATTAAAATTGTAAACTTCTCCCTCCTAAAACCATGATAATAATAAAATTTTTTGTAATTAACACACAATTTTTTATCACATATAAAAAAACTTCCAGGGTGGAGATAGGGCGATAGTTCCCATCGCCCCCCCTTAAAATCATCCCTGGGGAGGAGTAAATATTATTGACGTTAAGAGGCGTAATTATCACGGTGGAATGAGGGGAACATATATCCCTCCTAGACCTTTTTAGATTTTCTGAGTTTAAAAAATATATTGGTTTTACAGCGATGAGTATTTTTTGTTTTAAGTATATCTATTTTCGATTAGTAAATCACGTCCGAAAGTTCATCCAGTATCTTTATGATACGAAATATCTACAGCTTGGCACTTTAAATATAACTCATTCAACTAGTAAATCCAAAAATAATGTAGTGAGAAATTTAAAATTTCCACCAATTTAATATATCTTTAGTTTTAAGATTAAATATACAAAATTTTAGAAATATATAGTTTTTAAAAGCTTTGAATATTGAACCCGGTAAAGTTTTGTTTTATGTAAAAACCATTATTTAAATTTTTTCTATTTATGATATATATATTGCATTAATAAGTTGACATGCATTTGAAGTAATAGAATTACAGAGAAAATGACCTAAATTATCTCGAGTATGTATAATCATCATTATAATCACAATAGTGCATGACACACTTGTGAGTAAAAACATTTAATTTATCTAATGATATAATATAGTTAGATGGATCCGATTTTGTTTGTCGGTGAAACCAATGACTAAGATTGTAAATTGAGGAACATATTTGGGATGGGGGAGAAATTTTGAAAATTTTTTTTTTTTTTAGTGAAACTCCACTAAAACTAAAACATTTATTTTTACAATGTATATTATACATATCATATTTTTTAAAAATAGTAAATTGGTTCATAAGTGAAATCGTTTGTACACAAAACTGTCATGTGTTAACCAACATCCGTGCTTACAGTATATATTTTAATATGTATAATGAATTAAACCAATTAAATATTATCAAGAGAAGGGTGAGATAATAATAATTGTCTTTGAAAAATCTTTTCCCAAGGTAAAGTTTCAGGTGAATCGTAGCTTCTATACATTAGTAGTTGATGGACGTATAAAGAAGAGCTTGACAAATGCATATTTTATATCATTATAATATAACGCTCAAAGACACTAATAATTATTGACAAATTTTACCTAAGCTAAATTGCCGACGTTTAATTCGATTATTATTGTGACGTTTTGTTACCGTGTATATTATTATTATTATTATTATTGCGTATTATGACAACGACAATGAAAATAAATCAATCTGAATATAATAGTAATTACACGCGCGAATACAAAATTGACGGGTGAAAATGTATTTCCCTAGCAATCAATTACCAGTGGAATAAGTGTTAACTCAATTTGTCTAACGAATTGACGAATGAAAAATCACGTGTTTTGGTATTCAAATATTCTAATATTATAATATATATTATTATCTCGTTATGGAACTATTTTTTTTTTTCAAAATTTATTTACGTTACGAATCAAATAAACGATGTTGATATTAAAATATTATAGTTTAAAACATTGTTTTCGTATTAATGATCTCAAAAAGAAGTAATTTATCCCCTTAAAACAGTTAAATCGCTGTTAATCATAATATCAATCAAATTTAAATCAAATAGCGTTTTGTAAAATAATTCAAAATGTTGCGGAAATAATATTGCAACTACTAAAGCTGTTAAAAACGCCATTGTCGCAGTTAATTTTTGGCACAATAAGAATTTCAATTTTCGCAATTAAAATGATTTTAGAAAAGCTCCGTTTTTTTTTTTTTTGCGTTATTTAATTAATGTGACACACAGGACACAGTAATATAACGTCTTTGACTTTGATGTGTACATTGTTACGCGGCATACGTTATATATAAGGGACCTATAGGAGTTAGCATGTTTTTCAAAAATTATTCAAAACATAGTTAAGTAATATAGAAATGCGTTTCATAACACTAGGAGTCGTATACAGTTCTCTTTAATTTGCGTATTTCGGTTATATTTTAAGTGCATATTCCACCTGTTTTTCAATACTTAATTTCAGTTTTCTTGGTATAGGAAAATTTTCCCCCTGAATAACTGAAGAAATTGAATATTATTTGATATTTTTATTTGTTTGAATGTACGCTTAAATAGAATAAAGATTAAAAAAAAAATGAAATAAATTTTTCTAAATAATAGAAGAAGAATATTAATAATACATATTAAAATGTATTATACTTATAATACAATTTTTAAATATTTTGAGTTTTTATGATAAAATTAATGTTTTATGTAGAGATTATTTTAGCATTTTCGCATATTTTTAGAACATATTTCGTAAATTTTTAGAGCATAAATGCGTGCATATTTTGAGTTTTTTTTTTTTTAGACCTTTAAGTCCCTAGCCCTATAGTCGTATAGTTTGTCGGATAGTTTACGACGACGCGACCGTATTTGCGGTGAATGCGTAAAGACGGAAGACCCACGCAGCAGTTTGCCGTATGCAAATTACTTCTTTTTCGACTCTTTTGAATTACTCCCCCGGAAAACAAATTGAGACATTACGATAAAGAATCGTCTGTGCCGGGTGACTACTTCTAGCAGTTCTCACATGAACCCTTTTCGGGGCCACCCCGACACACGTTTGAATTATCGTAAATAAATATTCCGAGAAGGGTGCATTTTCTAATATTCGTTTCATAAATGTCAGTCGGATGTATTTATACGTATGTGTATATACCTAACGTGCAAGACGATTAGCAAAAACGGATCGCTGTAAAGAAAATCGCGCGAAATATATTTATTTTCCAGGGCGGTGGAGGAAATAGTATGCGTTATATGGATTTATATGGACGACGTTACTAACGATGACAATAATACAAATAATAACAACAAAAAAATATGTATATGTTACAGTTAAAGTGTTGAATCGGTTATTTTATGAAATAACTAGGTAATTTTTAAAATAACTAAAACGTGTATATAATTTATACATTATCTAGTTATTTTATACATTCCCTGGCATCACTCATATACACTATTCTTATTTTACTGTTCAGCATAGTAATAAATTAGATAAGACTTATTATTGTTGGTGATCCTAATGTTCATGAACATTAATTATTGTGTTAGATTTTCGTTGTAAATGTATTATTATTATGATTGTCAATAAAATTGGTAAGGTTTAAAGTTTAGTTATAGTTCTACAGTTGCCTCAACACTAATCAATGGCACATTTAGCGTCAGGCAAAGTAGGCAGTTGCCTAGGGCGGCAAATTTTCGGAAGCCGCAATTTCGTGTTAAAATTATATTTTAATCGACTTCAAAGTAATAATTGTAGTCATACATTTTTATATTCAAAAAATATTTTTTATTTTAAAAACGTTTACCAAAGTGTTACCTAGTTATTTTTATTAAATGCTACTGATGTATACCTACAATATAATGAGAATTATTGTCATTTTTAAATTTTTTCTCTGGGAAATGTAGGGGGTGACTAAATGGGAAAATTCGGTTTATTAAGATTAAATATTTGACTATTTACACCATTTTATACTAAAAATAACTTTAAAGTACCTATATCGATTATTTTAGCACTACAGGATTGTTAAATACTTAATTTTAATTTTGAAGAATATTTTATATTTATTAATAATACTTTTTTATTCAATTTTATAATACATTTTCGTTTTTGACACTGATATTGGTATCCTATTTTCACTCTATACTCTATATTAATATATCGTGTATTTATATTTATAATTTGTAACTTTGTTTTTTCTTTAGCTTAGTATAACCAAAAGTGGCAAAATAGTATAATATACCTACATATTGCACATAGTGCACTTGTACAAAAAAATGTGATACAAAACGGTGTCTGTGCAGAAAAAAATAGGTATTGTGCAATTCTAAATTCCACAATAGCCTCGCATGTACACCTAATAAATAATTATAAAAAATACAAATCTTAATAAAATATAATATTAATATATTTTAAATTTTAAATTGTATTTTATACTTAAACGTATATCAAACTAAAATCGTATATAGAATAACTAGATGTTCTGTGAAATAACTAGTTAAAGTATATTATATTTCACGTTTAATTTCATACTTTAACTAACATTCGTTGGAACTACCTAGTTATTTCATAAAATAACGGAATTCAACGCTTTAACTGTGACGTAACCTACATATCGGTACTACCGCGTTTCATTCGATTGTCAAAATATAAACTTATTAACTTTTGATAAATTGATCGATATTGTGCACAAGAGCGTGACATCAAAAACTCGTGAAAGAGAACAAAAAAAAAAAACAAAAAACCGTTCGGGTGTTAAAACGAACGTAAAAACAACGATGTCCACTTATTCGCTGCGTTTATAGCGTCGTCACATAACAACGATTCCCAATTAGCATTCGGCCGCGCATCCCCCGAAGCTAAAACTACCCCGGTGATCCCTTTTTCGCCGCATATCGTGTTTTTATAGAAGTGAAAGTTTATCCGAATTCGGGATACATGTTTATGGGGTGTCGTTTCGATTTTTTAATAGATCATCCGACACGTAGACAGACCAAACAAATATATTCACACGTTCAAATTGTTTTAAACCATTCCCCCTTATGTTTTAGATTCTGAACGAAGTGAAGAAGCTAGTGTTTTTACAATGATGTTTATTTTTTTTTTCTGTGTACAACTTTTCGTATGAAAATACTTGTCAAAAAAGTTTTGATCAGCAACTTTTTGAAACCGGATTTGCCTCTAGATGGTACTTTAAAAAGGTCATTTTTTGAATTTCTCAATTCTTCAATTTTTTTTTTTTTGAAAAAACTACACAAAATTTGACTAAAACGACTTGGAAATCATCATTTTTTGATCCGAACTATATGCAAATTTAAACATAGATAGAAAATAATATAAGAAAGATTTTGGCACAAGAAAATTTTGGAAATGTGAAAAAAAAACACATTTTCTTTTCTCATTTGTTCTTTATATTATTAACTTCTTTCGTTCAGAATCGTCTTATTGAAGAAATGATTTATCGTTTCTTTAAAATACAACACACCCGTCAAGAGAATCCCACCCGACAAGCGAAGTACACCCATCGTGCGAAGTATGTCCGGCTTTTAGTAATCTTCCCCGCGGTGTAGAGATATTTAAAAATATGCCAAAGTACGTAATGACGAAACACGAGGTTCAGAAAAACGTAATTAATGCTACGATCACAAAAAGCCTGCCAAAAAAAATAATCGTCACGATAATTATTCTTATGTAAATCATAATAACAATCAATTTATGAACACATTTTGATACCTTTTAGTCTTTCGTTATTTTAATTAATGCTGAATTGGATCCGTTTTGCAACGACTTAATATGTTCTTTAATTATTGTTAATTTAAATTGATAATAATAAGATAAATAACTTTTCATTCTATTATATCTATTACAAGAAGATAATAATAATACCTTTTAATTTAAACGGCAGAGAAATAATTCTCCAACAATGCAGATAACCAATGACTTATAGTAATTTTTTTTGACAATGGTAGTATTATTACACTAATTTATTCATAAGTTTAAAAATTAAAATCAAGAAGTGAACACACTTTTTTCATAATGATAAAGAAAAACTTTTTATAATTCATAACTTTAGTAAATTATCAAACGTTTAGTTTTCCTTTTAATGATTTAAACATATCATTGATTATAAAATTAATACTAGTCATACATAATCCATGATATTTTATGTATTGTAATGTACTTTTATTACTTTTAGGGGATTTTGATTGATTGAATGATTTTAAAGTTATCAAGTTTTCATATACCGATTTAATCAATACTTAATAAAAACCAATGATATATAAATTATTTTTACACATACAAAAAAATACACCTTTTTTATCACCTAAGATGATCATTAAAAAGGACGTACTTTGAACCTTCGTTATTCTTCGCTCCTTGAGTGGTATACTCCAGTGGGTGTATTGAGTTTTAAAGAAACGATAAATTATTTCTTCAATGAGATGACTCTGAGTGGAGCTTCAGTTTATTCAAGACAATTTTACTTCAAAGTTATAAAGGTTGTTATGATAACGAAAAAAATTATTTTTTTATCGGCCACTTTTATATTTTACTTTAAATGAAAAAAGTAAAAAAGAAATTTGATAAAAAAAAAAAGTATTAGAAAACAGTTTTAAATTTTTTTTTAACATTTTCAAAATTTTCTTATGCCAAAACATTGTTTATATTATTGTCTACCTGTATTTAAACTTTCATAAATTTTTTATTAAAAAAATATAGTTTTCGAGTCTTTTTTGTTAAACTTAGAGTAGTTTCTCACAAATTTTGAGATGAATTGATTTTGATATGAAAAATTACTTCTCAAAAGCTTCGATAAGTCACTTTTTGAAACCGGATTTTCCTTTGGGTGGTGCTTTAAAGAGGCCATTTTTTCGAAATTTTCAATTATTTTTTTAAAAATTTGAAAAAACTCTCCAAAATTTGATCAAAATGACTCAAAAATTATCTTTTTATTTAATTCTAAAAATCTAAAAATAGATAGACAGTAATATGAGAAGTATTTTGGAGCAAGAAAATTTTGAAAATGTGAAAAAAAGCATTTTCCAATAATTTTTTTTTCTTAAGTTTTTTTTTATTTTTAGTAAAATTGTCGTTTTTCGTATTTTCTTTATTTGTTGGATGAAAACAAAAAGTAAAGTAAAGTAATGTAAAGATAAATACATAAAACAAAGTATAGACAAGTATAGCCGGATATACTTTACACTATAGGTATTCTTCACTCCTCTCGGTCAGATACTCATAGTGGGTGTGTTGAAAATGATTCTTTATATTATTAACGTACTTCGCTCAGAATCGTATTAGAGAAGAAATGATTTAAAGTTATTTTAGATTTTGAACATAGTGAAGAAGCTAGTGTTTTTACAATGATGTTTATTTATTTATTTTTTTTTTTCTGTTAACACTTTTTCGTATAGAAATACTTGTCCAAAAGTTTCGATCAATAACTTTCTGAAACCTGATTCGCCTCTAGATTGTACTTTAGAGAGGTCATTTTTTGAATTTCTCAATTCTTCTATTTTTTTTTTGGTAAAAACTACCAAAAATTTGACAAAAACGACTCGGAAACCATATTTTTTTGATCCGAATTTTATGAAAATTTAAACATAGATAGAAAATCTTATAGAAAAGATTTTGGCGCAAGAAAATTTTGAAAATGTGAAAAAAAAATTTGGACATTTTTCGAAAATTTTTTTTTTCTTGTATTATTTAACTTCCTTCGTTCAGAATCGTTTTACTGAAGAAATGATTTATCGTTTCTTTAAAATTTAATACGCCCGTCAAGAGAATACCACCCGTCGTGCGAAGTACACCCATCGTGAGAAGTATGTCCGGCTTTTTAAAAATAAAGGTAATAAAATAATAATATGTAAAACATCATCTAAAAAACAAACACGATGTACATAATAATTTGATTTTTAATGGATTATATTATTGTATAATAGATTCCTTATGCGGTAATTATACTTCATCATTATAATACCAATTTGTGTATAGGATATATAAATAAACAAACGTATTATTATTATTATTATAAGGTCTATTATAGAACAAATATATTATAAATTGTATATAGAAAAAAAGAAGAAGAAAAATAAAAACAATATTATAATTTATATATATATATATATAAATTGAGTTGGTAAAAAATATATTTACTTAAATGATATGTGTGTGTGTGTGTGTCGTGTCAATATAATATAAGGTCGTTATCGTTGTTTTAATGAAATATATTTTTTACCATACTCAATTAAAATATTATATAGTCTACAATAAATAATTATATTTCATTGAAAATGTATCAAAGGTCATCACGATTATATAAATAATTTATAACACTATGCTTTTATTTTTTTTTTTTTTTTGGTTTTTTAGTTTTTTTTTTGTTTTGTTTTGGTGTTCTACAGAAAATTGATGTGCCGAATGAGCATTACACGACGAAATTACATTAATAAAAGTAGAAGTATAATAGTTAATAAAATTATTATCTAAATTGAAATCGACTACAGAGTGTTTCAGACGTTAAGATTAATTTATTGTAAAGAGCATATTAAGAGAAAAATGTTTTTGTTTTTTTTTTTTTTTAATTGATATTTCTCGACAAAAAATCTTCGGACGAAAACATGATATCATTCGGATAAAAATATCGTGTTTCGTAACTATGATGTGCGCTTGTTTACCATGTTCAAGTGTTAATTTTTAATAAAACATTTTTATGTTTTTACATTTTTTATAAAATTATCATTACATTTTTGTAATAATAATAATATGTACTTTTATTTTTTGGAAGTCGAGAACTTTGCGCTCATAATTATTTTATTAGATTAAAACTGAAACACTCTGTGCATCAATGAACATAAATATATTTTTATCAGTATAAATAGTGAGTAATAATGAGACGGGAGTCAAAAAATATAAGATAATAATATTATTATATAATATGACTATTGGTACAACAATAACAACCAAATGCGCGCATTACAAATAATTGTATGCTTAAGAAAACACACGGGAACAATATTATTACGTTTAAACAACGGGTTAAACTGCAGAGGTTCTCAAAGTGTGGGGCGCGACCCTCTAGGGGGCCGCGAAAGCTTTATAAGGGGGGCACAAAAAAAATTTTTAAAAATCATCATTGTATTGGTAGGACAGAAAAAGATATTATGTGAAATTCGCATAATAATGATTATGCGTCCTGTGTATAAGAGTCTCTCCTCGTTTCACCAGACTTTGTGATGATGAAAAAAAAAAAAAAAACAAGACCACCTATCACATTAAAAGTGGCCGATTGATTAAAACCTTTTATAATAAATATTATATTTTATTTTAAAATAAATTGGTTGTTCGAGTATAAATATTGTTTGTTTTTAAATTTTTTTTGTATTCTAAACATGACAATGAAAATTATTTTTATGAGGGGGGCCCACGTGTGGATTTGATCAAAGTGGGAAGGGGGGCTGGCCTAAAAAGTTTGAGAACCTCTGGGTTAAAGCACAAGCTGTAAACTATTATATATCATCATCGACGTGTCGATTATTACAATCACGTATTACATTAATTATTATTTATTATAGTAGATAAAGTATAGTTTAATATATAATAATAATAATAATAAATCGAATCTCGGAGTCAGGCCGCAAAAAAAACATTTCTAAAAGTTAAAAGATCAAAATATTGTAATAATCGTGTGAAAAGTAGAAGAATGCGCCGTTAACTACACAAGCAAATCCCAAGGGTATAAAACAGAGTTATTTTATAATATAAGAAAACGAATACACATTATAATGGCTCATTGGGCACGCGTTTGGTAAAATTATCAAATAATATATAAATATATATATATATATATTCAACACGTATTAATATATTTTATACGAAGTACAATTTGTATGTATAACTAGATAATAATAATAATAATAATAATAATAATAATAAATATTAAGTAATAAAAAGATATGTTTGAAAGTTTTACACAGTATTATGATATGATTTATGATATGTATATAGTGTGTTAAAGATTTGTTTACTTTTGATATGTATTGTGATTCAAAATCAACGATTAAAAATATTTGTTTTTATTATTTAGAGTTTTCTCGTTAATTGACCGAAAACGATTATAGGGGAGTAGAGAGAGTAAATTTTCGGGATAGAAAATTCCCGGATCGAGGGAGTAGTGGTGGTGGATGGATTAAAAACAATAAATTAGGTATTTTTTTTTTATATGGATGGATTATAATATATACTATTATAATAATATAATATAGTAATAGGAATAGAAAATTACAAAGGATTTTAGAGAGTGTTTTTTTTTTTTTTTTTTTTTTTTTTTTTTGTACACAAATCCGATATTTTTTATATTGATAGGTAAATTAATCTAGAAAACCGGTGTTGACTAGCTTCTCGAGGAAAAACTTCACGTCACCTAGTTCGGAATCTTTGATGCCGAGACTTTTCAACATGCCGATGTCACCGTTCTCCACCGCGATGAACACCGAACGCAAATGCTCCAGATCGGATCTCATCAAATGAAGCGCAGCACCGAAATCCTCGATTGTTTGTGATTCTGCGAACACACCGTAAGTATATAAATAAAACATATATATATGTGAGGCGTCTAGTTTCAAAATGGATTTTTTTTTTAATTTTCCAAATATTCACACTGTGTTACGTCATAGTTGGTGTAAAAATATTGAACATCAAACAAGGCTATAATCGATATTAAACGAGGACAGAAAATTGTAGTAGTTAGTATCAAAACCGGTCTTCTAATGATGTTTATTTCAAATCAAGCCATAATTAAACAAATGTTTTTTTGATCTGCTTTGGTAATAGCACTCAAATTTTTTCAGTTTTCGTGAAATTAACTATTTAATTATAATTAAGTAAATTAGTTAAAAAACCAGCCATTTAAAAACTATAAATTTTGTTTAACTCTTGTAATAATATTTTTACAAAATACGTTTTCACATACAATATTTGTACCATTCAAAGCTTTGATTTCATATTTATTATAGACCAATTATTTTACGTTATTTTCGTTTTTTGTTGTTTCTGAAAAATTTCGAAAATTGCTTATAGCTGGTTTTGAAACTAGACGCCTCATATATAATAATATCATAAAATGTAATATACAAATAAAATAATAAATTTAGAACATAATTAATTTACACTATGCGTAATCTTAGGGGAGATGTTAAGGGGCAAAGGAACTTTGATTCCGGTGGTATGACCAAAAGAGTATTTTTATTTCTCGGAATGCTCTTTTTTTAAAAACCGACCTTTCGTCGAGTTTCAATTTTATATTCATTAACGAACGAATTTAAAAAAATATTATCTCGCTGAAAACAGTAATAATCGCGCGCTTCGTACTCCCACATCACAGTGGTGCGAACACTTAAGTGCACAGGGGGTGCCCCAAGGGTGCACAGGAACCCCCGGATCCTTTAATTGGCACCCTAATTGCAAGAATAAGAATTCAAATTTGAATTGTCACGTTTGTACTAGAGTATAATATTGAAAAACAATATATTTGCTAAAATACTCAAACACTATTCATTATAAAATTAAGTTAATATTTTCAGTTCTGTAGAATCATAAATTTATATTACTACTTAAAATAACGTTATAATTTATTTTATAGATAACTATATGTGACAAAGTAAAAATGATTAAAAATAGATACCTAAAATGGATTATACAAATCTGTATTTATTATAGTCTGCATGGATAGATTAACCAAAGAAATAATAATATCATTGACTGGAGAAATATTTTTTTTTATTTTTCTGTTGCTAATTTAATTCGTACAATAATTTTATTTGTATTTGATTAGTAATAAATGAGTGAAGTGGCGCAGCTCAGAGCCTTCCCAACCCAACATAATGTGTGTTTATAAATAGAAATGTAATTAATCAACTTTTACTCAAAAACTCATTCAATATACGACGTAAACAGATATGATTGTAAAAAAAAAAAAAACAAAATAGTTGCAAGATAACTTAACCTAACATTTACACTGCAATAAATCGACGACAACAATATTTATGTTTAAAATAATATCTTAGCCTCTAATTCACAATGTGCCCCTTCCCCCGAAATAAAAGTCTGCGCACGTCTATGTTTTAAGTGTGTATAGAGTTTAAATCTAGTGTTAATTATTAAAAATTATTAAAATCTAGTGTTATTAATTAAAAGTGTTAATTATTTAGAACTTTGATCGCACGTGTGTGTTACCATCAATAAAGCGTACAAAAATATGACATAATTTATTATTTGCCTATAAAGCTACTGTGAAAACTTGTTGTTAAAGTACTTCTGAATTTTGTACAAATAATATAAATAGTACACTCGAATATGACAGTAATCAAAACAACTTACAAAACTCTATGGGGATATTATGATTTGTCATACAAATATTGGCAAAATAAGTACTTGAATATTTTATACGTGCACTTGAGGAGTTATTTTCAATTCTGAATTGAAGAAAAACAAAAACAGTCTATTGGTTTTTTGCAATAAGTTATGAAGAAAACTTTTCTTCGATTCGTAAAGAAAAGCTTCCACAAGAACTTGCATCAAAATCCTTCAATAATCGATCCGAAATTATAAATACAAATGCGATATTCACGACATTAAAAAACATAAAAATCTCAGAGAATTACCGAAGAAATAAAACTAGAAATCCAATGATGGGATAAACGGTGGCGAATGTGTTAACTGCAATTAGCCTTAATTAGCAATTAGACATTTTTCTAACACTTTTTTTCCCATTTCTTTATTTATTAGATAAAAAAAGTAAAGTAAACTATAGACAAGAAAGCCGACATACGTATATCACATCACGGATATTCTTCACTCTTTGGTACTCAGATACTCTTGGTGGGTCTGTTGAAAACGTCGACTGATATTATTAACTTCCTTCAGAATTAACGTTCTATCGAATAAAATTGATTTATCGTTTCTTTAAAATTCTACACACCCACCAGGAGTAGTTGATCCGAGGAGCGAAGAGAATATCCGTGGTGTCAAATATGTCCGGCTTTTTATGTATGATTTTTTTTTTTTTTTGGTAATAATAAATTTTCAAACAATGTAACAACTTACAAATTTGAACTATTTTGGTGTTGCAAAACCTGAACCTTTCGCAACACCCAAATTACGCCACTGATTGTGAAAATCTCCTACATTTTCAATATTCAAAAATAAAAAAATATGATCTTAAGCGTTGTTATAATTTTATAAATTCGAAATCGAGCTTGATGACTCCGGTAGTTAGGAATAATTTATGAATAAATCCAGTGAAAATATTCTTTGGATAAACTAGATAATATACAACTTAATGTTTTATTTAACCTGTATATGCATACAAACCAGAAAGTGTGATAGCGACTTTTTCGACACCTCCCAACGGTTCCAACGCGTCCCTGGCTTTGCTGCCAAATAATTTTTCCAAGTAGTTTGGTCCGTGACTGGCTAAAAGTGATTGTAAAAAACTCGCCGTTTCTTCAACCGGTGGCCGTTTAGCTGCAAGTAATATGAAATATAAGTAATATTAATACAACGAATAACTCAGACTTTGAATTTGTTTTTTATTTTTTTTTTTTTATTTATTTATTACTTTTGGGTTTGCAATTTGTTTTTTTAAGTGTGATCATTTCTACTTTTGAATTTTGGTATTTATTTATTTTTTTATTTATTTATTACAATTTAAATTTCAAACATACCTAATTATGTTTAAATACATTTTTAGTAATAATCATTTTATTTGTAAGTTTATTTTTAAAAATAGTTTCAGTTTATGTTTATTTTTTTTTTAATACATATAATATCAGTGCGATACGTCATAAAATTATAATTTATATGTGTTAAAAGTTTTTTTTAAATCTTATATTTTTACACGCGTATGCCATTTCGTTTGTTTTCGAATCAAAACGGTAATAAATGATTAAAATTAGCAATGAAACGTGTACAGTAGTACTGCTCTGACTACCTACTAAGAAGAATTCGTTATGATTAAGATTAAGTTGTGGGGTAGGTAGGTAATTTAAAAATACGAATGCATTAATCATAGAAAATATAAATGATTAATTTAATTGTAATTTGTCACGTAATGTTTTTATGTACATGATAACACATAATAATTTATTCTTTTATTTTCATGACGTATTCAACTGGTGGTGGTAATTCGTTTTATAAAAAATTTGTTCTATACTTCCTAATAGTATAATAAATTAATTTATGTCGTATATTATATTTTTCGGTTATAAAAGAACAATTGATTATATAATATTATTTTTCTTCATTTACAAAAATAATATTTAATAATTATATATTTTTTTCCACTAACTCTGTGAAACTGTTACTATATTATATAGTGTTTTCATTCAAAAGAGTTAAAAAATTAGAAATATATTTAATAACTAGTGGGTAATGAAATTGGGCATGAATAAATATTTTAAATGCAACGTATTATTGAGTTATTCAATCAATAATGTCAAGTAGATCAGTAGTATCATAAATAAATAATTAAATTGTAATAATATCAGGTACCTAAATCAGTAAAAGGAATTAACTATACATTTTAAACAAAAAATAATTAGGCAGTAAAATAAAAAGTAATTTGTTTAAGAAAAATGTCGGTCTGTGCAAACGTGTAATTTATTCATTATTTTATTATACCTATTAAAAAACAAGCCATTAGTGAAATTCAAGTTTATTACTTTTTACTAATTTAATAACATTAGCATTATGCGGAATTTTGTGAAAGAGCTTACCACCACCACACAATTCTGTTAAGTATAATATAGATCCATGAAAAAACGTACGTACTGTATTTTTATATTCAAAATATATTTTTAAAAAAAGGACTCAGAATGTTGTACTGCATAGAATTATTTTATACATTATTAAGAATAATATTTTATTTCAAAATATAAACTATGGATAGGACACTTTTCTAATCACATGTATGACGAATAAATTTTTGTTTGAAGAGAATTAAAAATAATAATAACAAAATAAAAGTCACCTACCCAGTTTGTATCAACGAACGAGTTAATATTTATTAAAGAAATTATTATTCTTATTATTAGGGCCGTGAAAATAATGCACTAAAAATTTTTTAAAAAATGTATTAAAAATGTCAAAAAAATGCAATACAAAATGCCAAAAATTATAGCATGAAATTCACTTAAAATGGTTTTTAATTTAATTTTTACATTTTATTGATATTGTATAGGGTATATTATACATTACTACTTAAGTAGATCAAAATTTTACGATCATAAAAATATGTTTATTTGATAAAATAAAAAAAAAAAAAAAAACAATTTTAACTTTATGTACACATACTATATATACAGCCTGTGTAAAACAAAAAAAAAAAGGTTTTCGAAAGACATGAATTGACGGAATTTAATAATCGAAATTGCCGAAAAATGACCTAAAAAAGGAAAAACGATGACTTAGAAATGCAAAAAAAAAAAAAAATTTCCAAAAAAATTAAAAACGTTAAAAAATGCAAAATAAAAGTTTCATCGTAACATAATTCAGATATTATGTGCTTACAAATGATTTTTCCTACGAATTCCAACAGCCCTACTTAATATATTATAATTACGGCAGATAATTGTCAAAAAGTCTGTATACATTTTCAAGAAAAATTAATCGCTTAACGATTTCGTTTTATGTTTTTTTTTTTTTTTATTTGATACAATATTTGAATACGTATTATATTATATTTTACATAATAAATTATGCGCTCGATTTATTTCGATTATAATTGTATATTCAATATTCATGAGTCTCGCACAGGGGCCTCTGGCTATAATTTCAGTGGAGTTTATTGTATCCTTCGGAAGAATATATAAATAAATAAAATACATTTGTGTGTGTGTGTGTGTGTAATATTATACGAGTTTTATACATTTTTTAAGAAACTTTTCAGCCATTGTTTATGGACATATAAATATTATTATGCGCGCGTTGCAAACAACACATTTTCGTTATTAATCGAAATACATTTGTGGAGATACGTTCGTGCGTTATACAGGGTGGTTCATTAAGCGCACGGCTCACCTCCTTTTTTTGGTCATACATTTTGGGAAAATTAAAATATTTTTTTTTTTTTTTTTTTTTTTATGTCCAACTTGGAAACTATATGTTTTCCATAAGTTTTCCTCTTTTCATATCCCCCGTGATAGATGGACGTCCTGCGTGATAGATGGATACAGACTTTTTTTTCAAACGGCCCCCCTCCCTCCCTTATTTAAACTGAAAAAAAAATTTTATTCGCGTCATTTTACTCTGTAAAAATTTTGATAAAAATTAAAATCATTATTCGTACGAGTATCGGTAACTGAAATATTTTTTTCAGAGACAATTTTATCATCCTTTCGCACTTAAATTTGAATAATTCAAAAACTATATTATTTCCAAATTTTGTTTTCAGTACACCGAAATTCACAGAAAAACGATCTGAATTAAATTCTGTATAGTTAAAATAGAGGTGTAGTGCCATTTGAAAAAAATTTGGAAAACACGGTGGCTTGAACATTCTTGAAAAAAAAAAGTCCAAAGTTTTGCATTTTCGAGGCCCAAAAAGAGGATGGGCACGCTTAAAAAATCATCACCCTGTACAGTGATTGAACAGAAAGTTCAACGTTTGGAAAAAAAAAAAAACTTTGAATTTTTCTATTTTTACGGCCTAAAAAAAAGGCGAGCATGCTTACTGGTGAATCACCATGTAGAATATATCTACAGTTATAAACTAAAAATATAAATAATATTAACGATTTGTTTCGTTGCATTTGCAATGCGTGAACAAATGTTATTTGTAGCTGCACCGAAACGAAGAATTCAATTTCGTAAATAAATTTACAAACATATAAAATGTACAATATAATATGAAGAATTATTATTATTATTTGTACCTGCTGTACAAAGTCTTGCATCTTCGTCGTATCCGTCTGGACAATCGGGAGCACCGTCGCATAAATATTGGATTGAAATACATGCACCATTTCCGGGACATTTGAATGGTTCATATGGATGGCAAGGTTCTCCTAAATTTTGAAAAAATTAAAATATTGCTTATTATTATCGTTAATTAGTTAATTTAACATGGAACGTATTTAATTATTCTTA
>JAIPRM010004711.1:0-22277 GCA_025469315.1 Stegophylla sp. TES_Ste_2020 | reverse complement strand
TGTCAAATTTTGGGTAGTTTTTTCCAAAAAAAAAATAGAAGAATTGAGAAATTCAAAAAATGACCTCTTTAAAGTACAATCTAGAGGCAAATCCGGTTTCAAAAAGTTATTGATCGAAACTTTTGGACAAGTATTTCTATACGAAAAAGTGTTAACAGAAAAAAAAAAAATAAAAAATAAAAAAAAATAAAAAAATAAACATCATTGTAAAAACACTAGCTTCTTCACTTTGTTCAGAATCTAAAATCTGGACACACGTAGCACACGTAGCACACGTATTCTTGTATTCTAGGTATTCTTGTCTCCTCGGATGGAAACCGCTTTTCGAATGCGGTTAAATTTTAAAAAAAAAAAAAAAACGATAGATCGTTTTTCAATAATATATTAAACAATTCTGATGCACCGAAAGACATTTTACTCAGTCACTTTTATATTCCACTACTATTGACAACAGGAAAATAATTTTCACAAAGATATAAAAAAAAATAAATACCAAAATATTTTTGATTATATTTTATATCTATATTTAGTTTTTCATTAAATTGAAAAAAAAAAAATGTTTTAAAGGTGTTTTCATCAAACTTCAGGCAGTTTTCCCCAAAAATTTGGAAAAACTACTGAGAAATTCGAAAAAAAAAGCTTTTATAAGGTCAAAATATTTTTTTTTTTTTTATGCACTCGTGAACGAAATATGTTTGTTTTTTCCAAACGACTATCATTTTGAAAATACAAATAATTAGGTTCTAACCGCGAAATCACTAACTTTATGTTCGTACAAAAGTCGTACTACACAATTCCAAAAGGATTCAAATGGTTTTTAACTGAAATAATATGTTCTCATTACACATCAGGTTGAAAATAATTCTATAGTCGTCTGGTCATATCGACAAGTAAGATTTTTTTACACATTATTCACGCAAATTATTTTTTTAAATAAATAAATAAATTATGAAAAGCGGACATCATAAATGTGATAAATTATACGTATTTTGCGACACGTTCAAGTTATTTAAATATGATACGCTCTTTACAAAAGTGCATACCGCGATCAAGGTCATAATAAATAAAAGTAAACGTAAAAATTCTTTTGCACTAACTCTACTCATGATGACGATATTATCGTTCTCATACCACAGTAATAATAATAATACCTATTATGTACATATTATTAAATTTAATATTTTATGTATACTTTTTCATCCACAGGTACACCTGTACAAGCTATTATCATTTCAACATAATAATATAATACATATTATTATTATTATAATATCGATAAATAATAGTGTAGAGTTCTTCATTACTTTGAAAAATCCGTATTACCACCTATATTACCTGCACAAGTTACAGGTTTGTAAATCGTCGACATAATAATAATTGTTCATTTTATACGTGATTAATAATCTGAAATTGATTTCATGAAAATTTCATTTGAGTATGTTTCACTGCTTTTAATCGACTTTTAATAGTATTTTCTTGTTTCTAGAAATACTGTTGAGAATATTCAGAGAGAGAGAAAAAAAAAAACATCTTTAAAGTGTCATTCCATCGACATTTTCGGTTGGTATCAAATATCTTTTATGTATTTATCCGAGAACGTTTACTGTTTAAAAAATTATTTCTAGGGAAAAAAAAATTAATATGTATTATATGTTATAATATTGATATGTATTAATATGCGAGAATTATGTAAATCACATATTCGAGCAGAAACATGTCAATAGATTTCAGATCCGAGTAGCATCAATAAATATTCATGAAAACCACTAGAAAATAAGTTCAAAGCGCACAGCTCTTGTTTCGCTATTGATAAAATATTATTTAAAGCGCAAAAATTTTTCAAATTTTTCCTCTTTATTTTTGAAAAGGGACTGCAGGCTCCTCAGTCCATCATCCCATAAATACGACACTGTGTAACCTTAGAATATAATATTTTTGGATACAGATTCGTCAATCGATTAATTTTGAGTAACAACGTCACCGCAAAGTCCACTGTTGCGCGCATTGTACGAATTGTACTTATTTTAACCGAATTCAATGGTTTGCTCGCGTATTTTTTTTTTTTTTTCATTTTACTTCTATTCGGAGATCATTAATAATAATAATAATAATTAGAGATGGGATGTTGATGACCTAAAAAAGTTCCAAAAATTACCCCATAAGAATGCATTAATGAACTAAAAATTGTAAAAAATGACCTAAAAAAAAAAATTGCTCAAAAGACAAATTGAAAAATACGTAATTTTATAAGTGTCCAAACATATTTAAATTGAGTGAGGAAATGAAAAACATCGACGGTTAGGTTAGGTTAGGTTACTTACAATGAAGTATATGTAATTCTAACAAAAACTCTTGAATAATTTTGATAAAATTATTTTTAAAAATGTAAAATCGTTCCTGAAATTAGAAAAATGACCGATAGTTTACACAAAAACGACAAAAAATGACTTGTAATATGAAATAATGACGTGAAAATTTTAAAAAATGACATTGAAAAGCAAAAACAATGCATTTATAAACCAAAACGCCTAAAAATGCAAAATTAAATTTTCATATTCTGAATCAGGGAGGCATTAAACGAATTTTTAGCTTGGAGAGCATTGCATAGGATTAAAGGGGGGAAAAAAATACATTTGTCATCAACATCATCCTATCTCTAATAATAATAATAATAATGTCTTTTCTTTTGTTTCTTTTCTTTTTCTTTTCTCATTTGTCACTCGCGTACGCGTTCGTATACGTAAGTTTGTGTCGTCGTTAAAATAATAAATAATAATCGTTCACGGTATGTAGGTCTGTCTCTCTACTGTGCTTGTTTAATGTCGGAAGATTTTTCAAAAACGCATTATATTATTTATCCCGAAGAATGTTAAACGATTTAACGCGATATAATAATATTCAAAAGAAAGGTTGAATGATTTCGTTTTTTTTAAATTGTACGTCTCATTCGGTTCAAACCTATTCCGCGTCTTATTTACATAATATATATATATATTTTTTTTTTTGAATAATTGTGTAACAAACGATGACAATAATGTCTGCGAGAAATTCCATAAAAAATTTTGTAAATCTTTATATTGTATTTTCAAATGACAAATGTCACAAGAAATATACAATAACGACACAATAATTATTTATTTATTTTCGTCTATTTCCATCCATTATGTTTTAATATTTTTTGTAAACCGTGAAGAATTTTATTCATATGTTTAATTTAGGGTTGCCAAAGAGAAAAAAATTAATTTTATCCTCTTCCTCCCCCCTCTCCCTCTAACAGTTGATTCTTTTTTAAATGAAAATGTTTTTAATCAATTTCTACACTTAAGCTTTATATAATTTTTGAATAATATTTTCAACAGAATACGTTAATAAGAACGTACACTGAACAAAATATAAACATAAAATTTTTGAACTTGATAAAATAATTTTAAAAAAATATGACTTTGTATTCTTTAGGCAACAGCCAATAGGAATGAAATTTATAAAACAAATATCACATTAATATTTTATAAAAATACGAGTATATACATTTAAACTTTACCAGAAATTAATTGATTGTTGAATTTCCTGATCATGCAAATCTATCATATATTTTATCAGAACTCAGAAGAATGAATATCTTTTCTCTAATATTCATTGTTATCCTAAGAGTCAAAGTGATGTATTGGAAATTTTTTGAAAAACGGGACATTTTGGTGTCCCGAAGAGAGATTTGTCGGGACAACGGGACCACTAGTTAAAATACGGGACGTCTGGCAACCCTAGAACTTTAATTATCCATATGTCTATTATACCACGATTAATTATTATTATTTTAATTATTGCTCGTAATTGGAACTTGTTTCCCTTACATAAAGAAATATTATTATTATTTTATTAATATCAAAACTACCTGTTGTAGAACACACATTAATCGTGATCGGCGAAATGGATGTACTGGATTTTATTTTGTGATATTAAAACACTGCGAATTTCAGAAAAACAAAAAAAAGCAGGACATACTTCGCACGACAGGTGGGATTCTGTTGACGGGTGTATTTAATTTTACAAAGAAAATAAAATAAAAATAAGATAAAATGTAATATTATTTTGTATGTATTTACTACACTTATACAGGTACTTAATATAAATAAAGGTACATAAACAATTTATGGTGTTTTAAAGTAATATATTTTATGTTATTAGCATAATATTTTTTTTATTATGATCATTAAATATCTAATAATGTCAGGCCAGATTAATGTGTTCAATAATTTTTAAAATAATTACTTTTCCTCCGTTGTACCTAACAGACTCTATAGGTAGGACGGGTTTTTCAAACGAGGCGCTTAATATATAATATATAAACGTTCACTAGAACGCAAAGTTCAATGACAGTTACATTATATTATTATAATAATTATTCAGTTAACGATATTTTAGTATTTCTGGAAAATAATAATTATTATTTGCAATACTATTCGTAATGTTGAATGTGATTTAATACAGATAGTATATATATATATATATATATATATATGTCGTTAGTACATATTTTTATGTAAACATTACTTATTATTAAGGCTAGGGACTTCTATAGGAGTTAGCATGTTTTTCAAAAATTATTCAAAACAAAGCTAAGTAATACAAAAACGAGTTTCATAATACCAAGAGTTGTAAGCTGCAGTTCTCTTTAATTTGCATATTTTGTATATTTAGCTCTTTTTTTTTCGATATAAGTGCATATTTCGAGGTTACGTTGGAATTTTAAGTGCATATATCACATATTTTTCAATACTTAATTTGAGTTTTCTTGATATCGTAAAATTTTTTACTGAATACCTGAAGAGATTGAATATTATCCGATATTTTATTATTTTGTTTAAATGTAAGCTCAAAATAAAAAATGTATAAATAATATAATGGAAGAAGAATTAATAAATAATACATGATATTATACAATGCGATTTTGGAATATTTTGAGTTTTGAAAGTAATATTAATGTTTTATAAGAGATTATTTTAGCATTTTCGCATAGTTTTAGAGCATAAATGCATGCATATTATTTTAACATTTTTTTTTTTTTTTTAGAGCTATAAGTTCCTAGCCCTACTTATTATTATTATTATTATTATTTGAATTTAAACAGTTAAATATGTTCAAATAAATGAAACACGTTAAAGATTATAGTGTTCAGCTACTATTAGAGACCTGCGATTTGTTACGATAATAATTATTATTGTCACGTGTTTAATTTGCTGTAGTGGTAGTATTTATTATTATTATTTCACAAAATATCATAAAATAATAGTAAATATAAGACGAAAATGAAATAATTTGTTTCCAAAAGCGAGCTCGAGTAGGAGACAAGAGTTCAGATTTAAGTACATTTATCTAGGTATTATGTATATATATATATATATATATACAGATACATACACATATACATAAATAAATAAAAAATTTAAAATAAAACGACGAAAACTAATGTTGTAAGTAGTACATAATTACATAAAATAGATAAGTTTAACAAAATACAAGTGAGTATTAAGTAAACGTGCACTAATTATAAAGTAAGTATTAAAAAATGCTATAGATTGTACATCATAATATTATTAATATTGAAATTAAATGATTTATTATAATAATGGACATAAATTATCTTTTATTTAATATAATTCTTAAACAAACGAAAATTAGGAAAACACTTAATATCAATACATAATTTATTACATGAGTTAATACAAATATTAAATGTACATTTCTTCTACCAAATTCTGTATTGCACTTAATAATTTTGAATATATTTTCAATTTTTTTTTTTTGTTTTCGTGTTGTGTTTAAAAAGCTCACCTCATTCAAAATTAATACAATACGAGTTTAATAAGATTTCTTTTAAATGTAACTGCTTTTAATTTTTATAGGGTATATTCATCATAAAGTTGAATTTGCCGAGTAGCGAAAACAGTTATTTTTGCAGTTTTTAGTCAACATTTCAAAACCAAAACATGATATTATACTTTTATCCGTCGAGTTTGAAAGACTCTACATGGTAGAACCCTTTCTAATCCGATTTCGTCTCTACTTGACAATTTCGATATTCTCAATGCCCGCGCATTTTTCAATCCGTGAAGGTCAAGAGACGTCTTCTCATCCCGGTTGCGGTTGGAATGTACCTTACCGGTGTAAGTAGGTCCTTCGGTAAATGTATTTGAGTGAGCGTTCGTCTACGTAATATGGTCGCATTGAATAGCTCGAAATCTGTATTGTTTTTTTTTTTTTTTTTTTTTTTTAAGTGGATCGACACAACAACAATGAGCTCTCAGAGCACTCAGAAATCGGAGGACTGGAAGTGATGGCCGTCGTCCGTTCCATCAGAAGGATAGACTTTCCCCCAAAATATGTACAGAGCCATATAAAATATCAAAAACAATAGGAATAGATTACAAATTATTATTATTATGTGTAATAAATACAACAGGTTTAAATGTGGGCGGCTCCCAAAAACACAGGTAGTCACTAATAAGCGAATCTTTGAATTGGCTTCGTACCTTCTTTTTTTTTTTTTTTTTGGAAAAATATATTGGTTACAAAAATGTTATTGATAATTTTTAGTGTTAGGCGTTATTTCTTAAATAGTGTCGAAAAAGTAAACTACCTAGTATATTGTTATGAGAACCCCTTGTTAAATAATAATAATATTAACAGTTTAGGGAGCCAATTCAAGGGTCGAATTCATAATTACTCAAAATTGGGAGCCAATTCAATGGTCGTCACCAATGTGGGTGCCCTATATCGAGGCTGTATGCAACACAATAATTATTGTTGAGGAGCCTATGCCGCCTACAAAATTTATATTTTCTGTCTGTCATGTATACAAAAAGCAGGTATACTTGATCCTCGAGCGGGATACTTTTGGTAAGTGTGTTGAATTAAAAAAAAAACCGTGAATCCATCACCGACGATTAAACGATCCGAGCGGAGACAAATTTAAACTCTTACACGAATATCCATTCTTATAACCTAACCGAAAAAATCTGGTGTAATCTCTTACACTGACCTTTTTACTTGACCAAAAATGAGAAATCTGCAGCTTTATTAATCTATTTACACGACTTTACTAGTTTAGGATATAAATTGTGTGTTTATGTGTAAAATAATTTCGTGGTGAGTTTTGTAAACCAATCAAACTTTGTTCGTTATGGATTAAGAGAAATACGAGACTTCAGCTTGTAGCTTTAAGAGATGATAAAAATAAATAAGCGTTTTTCGACAATTCTTATATTTAAAATTCAATGTATTTTTCTCTTTAATTTGCATGTTTTGCATATCTAACTCTTTTTTCCATATAAGTACATCGTATTTCGGTTGTAATTTGAATTTTAAGTAATATTTTTCAACATTTAATTTGAGTTTTCTTGGTATAGGAAAAATTTTCCCTGAATAAATATGAAGAGACTGAAAAAATATATTATTTATTTGTTTAAATGCGTATGCTTAAAGAGAATAAAGATTAAAGGAAAAAAGAAAAGAAATTTCATAAATAATAATAAAACATATTAAAATATATATTATACCTACAATACAATTTTTAAATATTTTCAAGTTTTTACAGAGTTAAATATCAATGTTTTATAAGAGATTATTTTAGCATATTTTTAGACCATAAATGCATAATACATATTTTAAGTATTTTTTTTTTTTTTACAACTATAAGTCTCTTGCCCTACACTAATAATCATCTTCGCCATCAGATAATGTGTTGACTGGGAGAGAATTTTCTGCAAAGTTCTTAAAATTACTACATAATATAATATGTCACCAACTACAATAATAATAAAACAATAATAAAATGATTGTTAATATTTGTGTTCAATTACAACAAAAGCGCACCACGCTGCGTGACTATACGTATAAAAAGCTAATCACGTTTTGTATTTTGATAAAAAAAGTTAAAAAAATACATAAGAGAATGCGCAGTCTACACATTAATATAACTATTGGCCTAAGTAGGTTACTCGGATTTTAAATTTTTTTTATAAATATCGCGACGATTAAAACCGTAACAAAATATTAAAACGTTCCCAGAATGAGTTCTTGTACACATACTATTATAATGTTATATAGTCACGTCGAAATAATTATTAAAATCATAAAACTATCCCATTCGTGGTGTGCTAATTTCTAGTGTAATTAATCGCATGAAATAACGTTTAACGGTTTAATGTTAATTACAATAATAATAATAATAATAATAATAATAATACAAAAATCAAATCCTCGTTTTAGCCTCGTGTACACAGTATGATTTTTACAAATTTAATATGTTAGGCAGGACACGTCATATTGTACTCGGGTTAATGTGAGAAAATTTATCTCTTTTTTTGGCATAACGTTTCCATTGTCATGCATGGGAAAAAATAAAACTCGCGGACCTCATCCTCAAACGATTTTTTTTTTTTTGTATTTATTATAAATTGCCAAAAAAAAAAATTACATACCAACGAGATAATATTATTATTATACAAATTTATGATAACGATGCGCGCGCACTATTGTATTACATATACATATACAATTTATACGCTTCGTTAATGTTTTTTTTTTTTTATTGTCTCCCTTAACGGAGACATATATATATATATATATAATACAGTGGTTCTTAACATTTTTTTTTTATTTTTTTTTTTTTTTTAATGACGGAACACGTCTTAATATATTTTCAATTAGATATTTTCGTGGCTTTAACACATCTGATAATTATTGTTGACCAATGACCAGATTAGAATGAATATTTCAGGGGGGCAGCCACCTGTTCTTTTTTTTGTTTAATTTAAACCCTCTACCCCAAATGGGGTTGACTTTGTGCACCATTTAACGGGAAATCCGGATGGATTTTGGATGGTTTAGACCCCGAGCTCCCCTGATTTTCGCCCTGATGTGTCTTAGAAATAGATAAAAATCAAAATATTCTTAAGTAGTTGCACTGAAAATATCGTTTATTTTTTATGATTTTTTTTCCACCGACTTTATAAATTTTTGGCGGAACACTTACCACGAGTTCACGGTTGAGAACCACTGATATAAATTGTTTTTAATTTTTCCGAGTACCGATGTGATACTCTAAGTTAAATTTAAAATCTTTATCTGTCGGGCGTCCGCCATGTTAATAACAACGTATCGTTCATACTTAAATTACTCAAATGGTTTGATTGATTCCCCTATTACCTAGTGCGGATTTTTATGCACTTAAATGTATCGAAATATGCCATATACGTAATATGCAGTAAAAATCATGAAAATATGCAAGAATTGTTTTTATTTTATTTAAAACTTACAATAAAACTTATAACAATTAATTACTTAAATACTTAATAAAAAAAAAAAAAAAAATTTAGGGAATTTTCTAAACTTGATTTATTTTTAAAATTTTATTTATTATTAAAATGAATAATCATAATATGAATTTCGAGTTTTTCTTCTGTGAAGCTGTACCGTTTATCGGTTAACAAATTTTTGTAAAGACTGAGAACGAACGTTCGACTAAATATATATATATAAATTATTATTTAGTGACTATGAAATTTTGTTTTAATTTTTCTTGACCTTGACAAAATAATATTATTTTATACATTTTTTTTTTAATATGTAATAAATTTTGAATTTTGCCAAAATATGCAAAAATATGCATAATGCTGATGCATTTTTTTTGATTCTTCATCTTATTTTAGTGTTATAATAACAAATTCAATAAAGTTTTGTCAATGTCGTACATTATTGTATTATCTATATTAGTCGCATGTATAAATTAAAAAATTTATCTTAGATTTGTTTTAACTTTTTATTATGTTTTATTAATTTATTTTCTTTACTGTAATTATTACTGATTTTAAGTTCAATCTGTGTACAATGTCTTATATATATATATAAACTGTTCTATAATATGCCCTCGCGGAGTTGAAATTTAATAAATAAATAAATATAATAGAGATATGTCAGTAAAGACGAATTATTATTATTATTATTATTGTATTGGGTCAATATCGTCTCCGTGATGGACGAGCAATGTCTTCCACTTGAGAGAGAGAGAGAGAGAGAGAGGAATCTCATTCGACAATCGGAGACACGTTTCAAAAAGACTTACATTTCGAGTAAGCCACTTTGATTTTCTCTATAGGATATGCGCACCGAGGTCACACCATAGATCAGACTCTCTGATGGTCATTGACTGACAACCTGTGGTTGTATATTCCATATCATCTACACTTTCGAAACTATAACGCCCACACACACACACACATATACACGACGATAGAACACACTTAAAACGGTCGATTTTCAAAGTTTAATATACACAATATATGAAATATGTTGCTGTTCATTGAACAGATTTAGTTAATATGAATACATTAATTAGTTAGTTATTTCGTGTTATAGTTATAATACAAAATAAGTTATTTTGCATTAGTTGGCACGGATGTTGTTACATTTGCAACTTTTCTTCACAACCTTTCCAATTTATTGTCAAGTAAGTTTTAAATAATACGTTTCATGTAAGTACGAGTTTAAATCTAAAAGTTTTAAGAGCGATTTTTTGAAATTTTCGAAAACTTTATTGCAATTTTGTTGATTTTACTCAATTGATATAACACAAGATTAATTAAAATAAAGATTTCAACTTCAGCTAATTTAGTATTTATTCGCTCGAACTGAGGATTTTAAAATTAGAATATCAACGACTTCCAAAATAGTCGAAGTTATTGGAACGATTAAAAAATTGTTCAAAATAAATTGAACAATAATATATTTTGTGAAATCGGAATTTTAGTCTTTGAAAAAATCAAAAAAGTTATTGAAAACAATACCGGATTTGAAACCATTATTATTAAATTAAATGATATATATATATATATATATTCACTGCTGGACAAGGAAAATGTTTCGATCGTTTACCCGAAGACTTTTGACAGTAAGGGATTTAGCTTATTTTAAATAATATGCTCCGTTTATATCGACCGACGTATAGAGTGAGAAGTTTTTCGAGGTATAAGAAACTTATTGGCTCCGAAACAATAACAAGCGCTCGAATTCGAAAATTTAAAAAACAAACACAAATTGCAAAGTCAAATGCAATGATGTTTAAAATTTAAAAATATTTAATATATTATGTTTAGTATACGCGTAGATTATTGTTAATTATTATTATAAAATGTAAAAATACTTTTTTTCTGTTAGAATTAAAATAAAACATTTATAATGAAATGTTGTTATTTTTTTAGTGTAATTTTAAATATTTTAAGTGCGATTTTCGGTATTTTTTAGTGCAATACTGCAATCAATTTCACTAGTTTTTTACTACTACAATATCTGTGCCTTGAATTTATAACTAAAATGTTCGACTAGTATGTGATTTCCAGAAAAAAAAAAAAAAAAATGTGTTATATCAACTGATCACTATATACTAACTAACCACCAAATAACTTTGGTGAATGTGATAAATTTATCGTTTTAACCAACCTTTATGTATAATAATCAATCAGTACTCTTTAGTTATATTATATTTAGTTATTATTATTATTATTATTTTTTTTTCTTTATGGATTTCTATAATTATTATCAGTATTTATACACTTTACGTGCAGATTTTAAATAGAGGAAATAATAATTTTGAGAAAATATATTCTTTGAATTATATTGAAGATATATGATACGAAAATACTTGTACGAGATCGGTACCAAAGTGGAATGTTTGATGCCAAAATATTCCAAGAATCGGTTAAATATTTGTCGAGAAAAATTCACGTCTAAAGAGGACGGTTTTTTATGTAAAAGTGAATTTGTCCGGAATGTGTCTTAAAGAAGGCTTGAAGAAATGCGGCTACAAAGGAAAATGCATTTCAACAAAGTAGAAAAAAAAAAAAAAATCAAATTCTATATAGTTATATAAATGCCATTAAATAGTATTTCTTGTAATCATAATTAAAAACAATAAATTTACAGTAATATAAAACACATTGTTCTATCTAACTTCAATTATTGTTTAAATAATTTCAAAATGATTTGTTTGTAACAAATAATTTCACCGACCAAAGTAACAGGTACCAGATAGATATGCATAATAACCAGCAGTTATAGTGTTAAATTACACAAGTAGTGTAAAATTACAAAAATGACCTAAAAATGCCCATAAACTCTAAATAATGGCTTTAAGAGAAGACATAGGACGTGGACATTGTTATCTCCGTCTGACTAACAAACAATATATTATCAGGATTAAGCCGAGCAAAAAATCAATTGTGTATTATTTAGATTGATTTTAAAGCTATTATCAAAATTTAAAAAAAAAGAGCATTTTCTAGAGAATGTCATATTATCGTTTTTGTAAAATATCATTCGACAAAGATGTCGTACATGGTTTTCGGTTTTATACATTTTTAAATAACCTTTTCCACTTTTCTAAGCAATATTTTATAAAAAATGATATGACAAACTCTGGGTAAAAATGTTCTTCTCTTTAATTTTGGAAACGAACCTAAACGGTACAATATTAATGTTCTGCATAAATAAATAGCCTAATTTTGATATAATATCATTTCGTTAGTCGGGCGGAGACAACAAATGCAAGTACCTTCTCTTAAGTATTCTTGTCAAAAACGAGAAATAAAGGAAGAATGCTTTCACCGTTTAAGATGTTTATTATTGGGCAAAAACATTACTTACAACTAGGGCTGGGATTTCGATGCACTTTGCATCTTTGTTTTTCGAAGCTTTCTGTGCGATGCTCGTTTCGTTGTAAATACATACGTTTTAGGTGTTTTTCAATTAGAATAAGAAATTTTGTTTTGCATTTTTTGAAAATATTTGATTTTCTAAGGGTATTTTTATCATTTTTTACAGGTTTATGAGTCATTTTTGGCTTAAAATTCAAAAATTCAAAATTGTATTATACTCACTATACTTAAAATATGGGATTTATTTTATAATACGCTAACAATATAGATGAAATAATAATATCTTATCCACAATAATTCTTATACATTATATTTAAATAAATTCTTATCTCGCCTCCTCCCAGTAAAGCAGTGATATGCTAGAAGCTTAGAACATAATTTGATGGCTTAAAGGCCAAATGTGATATGTCACAAATACCAAAATGTCCAGGAGAGCCATTTAAAGTTTAAGTAATTTTTTTTTGAAACTAGAATGGACTTATTACGAATGGCAATTGTTCAATTGTTATTTTATCTTGCTAAGGACATTTTGGAAAGGACAGTTTTGCCAAATAGTGTATGTTACATTTGTCCGCTTAAAATAAGTACCAATGTTAATAGAATCTACTTAAAATATAATTGTATGTCCCTTTTATTTTGGACTTATAATTTTTGTGCATTCAAAAATATGATCAGCTCGTAAAATGCCAAAATATTGATATATGTAAAAATAACGCACTTCTAATAATCGTGGACATCTGATATTTGGCAGAATCGTGAAGAGCATTAAAGTTTTCTTGATTGGACATATAAAACCAATTTTGGAAAAAAATGGACATATTATATTTGGCTTTTATATATATTATATAAAATCGATATGGACGCTCGACGATACCTCATACCAGTCACATAATTTTTTGAATTAATAACAAAGCTATTATAAATAAATTTTAAAGACATTTGTTTTTTGAGTACATTTTTGAGTTTTATCAAAAATCAGTTTCTTTAAAATTCAATACACCCTTCGAGAGAATCCCACCCGACGACGTGCGAAGAACACCCCGACGAGCGAAGTACACATTTTTTTCAAGTCATTTTTGCATTTTTAGTGATTTTTAAGGGCATTAAAATCCCAGCCCTACTCACACAACAGACCGAGCTCACAACTGTAAACATTCAACGTAGTTACGTAGTTTAAACCCTTTAAAAAAACCTTTCGAAACACACATGTTTTTCGAAATTAATAATAAAAAAGGTATAATTTATAATTCGTTAATAATACACAGTTCAACTTGTAATAAATCATCAACTTGTAACTGTGATAAACTTGAACATGTAGATTCAATTAAATACCTTGGGGTGATATTTGATAGAAATTTAACATGTAACATATGCAACTTGTATTGTACGAAACTTATTTTATAAATTTAAATTACTACATTTAAAAATCAAATTTATAAATTTGGCACTAATTCAATCTGTTCTGAGTTACGGTATCATCGTTTGGGGAAATGCATCCAAAATTGCCTTATATCCTCTAACTATAACATTAAATTCCCTATTAAGATTAACACTTAAAAAACCATATGACTTTCATGTTATGGATCTTTGCACTACGTTAAATATCAGAAATTTAAACGGCTTACATCTGTTAAGTATACTTAAATATATGTTTAATGTTGATTTGGAAGAGTATTCACCAAATCATTCATATTGTACTCGTTTAAAAAAAAAAAAAGAGGTTGACTTAAATATTCCAGTAACCCATAAAGAGTTTGGCAGAAAAATGGTTATTAGTGTCGGTATTAGATTACGTAGTATGCTTAATATAAATTTAAAATTATATAAAAATAAATATGTCTTTAATAAATAATATGTAAATAATCATAGTTTAAATCTTGTTACATTATAAAATTGTGTTCTTTCTTTCTATCTTCGTTCTAAATTTAAACATTGTTTAATTGTATTACTATGATTTTTTGTAAATTTTTATTTTTATTTTTTTAATCTAGATATTTGTTACACATATCATATTAAATATGTGAAATAAATATTAAATATGCTTCAATATACTACAAGACGAATTGGGAATTGCATCAGTTATCAGCTTTATAAGAGGGCAAAGGATCCAGTGGTTAGGACACGCGATGCGGAGAAGTGAAGATGATATAAGTAGAACAATCCTAAACTGGAAACCAATGGGAAAGAGACCGCGAGGAAGACCCAGGAAAAGGTGGTTGGATGTTGTGGAAGAAGACCTTGAAAGATTGGGAGTACAAGAGTGGAGGGAAATAGTACAGGACCGTGAAAAATGGAGAGATATTGTGATGGCGGCCAAGACTCTTAGAGAGTACTAAGTGCCAGAGGAAGAAGAAGAATCTAGATATTAATATTTATTTTTTCTGAACTTGCTGCACCCACCACAAGCTACGCTTTTGGGGCAGCGTCAAAATGAAAATGTTTAATTGTTTTTAATAATCTAATGTAATAATAATTATTGTATATTGACGATAAATAAATAATAATAATAAAGGAGGAACAGAAAAAAACGAAAAATAAAATCTTTCGCCACTGGCATATTACGTCTAATTATAGTAAAAATAAGGTATTTATTTAAATAAATATATATATATTTAAATAACGGCGTCCGGTCGTCGCACCATCATCGTCCTACTCACACACATAACACATAATTACTACACGAATGTTTTCAGTGCACACTTATATTATTATGTATTTGTTATTCAAACCGCGTAGGTATGTATGCACCTATAATATAGTGTATGCGTGCGTTTTGTTTTTTTTTTTATTTTTGTAATTTTCTCGGTCTCTCTGACCGGTCTCGGTAATCCGCAAAACGAACGGACATGACTATATTGGGCTACACAGCGCGTCGTCGTCGTGTACTACCCCATGCCCCCATGTCGTCGTGCGGGAGATTATAAAATCGACAAAATAATAATTAGCATACTAGTAATTATTATTATTATTATGTTACATAACGCCCACCCCCCCCCACACGTGAATATCATTATCACTGTAGGGCTAGGGGGACTTATAGAAGTTGGCATGTTTTTTTTTTTTTATTTCATATGACATTTTTGTGTGAAAACATACATAAACTAAATAAACGATATTAACTAAAAATAACAAATGCATATTGAACTAATAATAAAATATATGAATTGTATATTTTCAAAAAAATCATTCAAAACATAGCTAAAAGTAATATAGAAATGCGTTTCCATAACACTAGGAGTTTGACGCAGTTCTCTTTGATTGGCACATATTTTGTATATATATATATGTATATGTCTTTTTTCGATATAAGTCCATGTTTTAGTTACACATTTGAATTCTAAGTGCATATTTTTCTATATTGAATTTGAGTTTTCTCGATGTTTTTATTTATTTAAATATGTAGCTTAAAAAGAGTAAAAAAAAATGTTTGAAAAAAACAAAATTCATAAATAATAGAAGAAGAATAATTGTTAAATACATTAAATTATAATATATAATACAATAGAATTTTTAAATTTATTTTACTTAAAGTTCTTAACAGCCCAAGTACAGTTATTATATTTTTACAAATATAATTGTACAACATAAACCAAAATACACTTATTAAAGTTATACAGAGAGAGAGAGAGAGAGAGAGAGAGAGAAAATAAACAAAAACAAACAAGTAAATACAAAATATATACATCATACATACATTAACACAAGTACAATGCACATATACACATACATATATATATACAATTGATACATGTAAATTAATTCATATTATTATATTTTTTAACTTTAGATTTGAATCAAAAGTTAGGTACATTGTTACAAGAATCTAAAAGGCGATACTCCGGACTATGTTTTTTATATTATATTTGTTGAGTATTGTGGTTCGAAAAAAGGATAGTTATTTCTTGGATTGAAAATTGGAATTTTTTAAAGTTTATCTTCATTAAGAACTCTGGGCATGATAAGTAAACTGTTTAATTAATTTATGGACAAAAACTATATCGTTATATTATAACCTTCTAGAAGCCAATGATTTTCGTTTATATTATTATATTCTTAAATATTTTGAGTTTTTTTTACAGTGAAAGTTTAATGTATTATAAGAGATTTATTTTTGGAATTTTTCGTATATTTTTAGAACATAAAGTAATTTAAGGTTTTTCAGAGTCCCTAGCCGTAATTATTTCACGTTCAAGTATGGCCAAAGTTTAGTCAAGATAATGTTCATGCCGAATTTTGCACACATAACCAATATTTTCAACTTAAATTCTAAATTTCCAAAATCGTATTATTATTAACTAACCGAAAGAACTGGAAACAATGGAATAAGTGGTAATAATATTTTAATCGCTGTGTCCCAGCTGACGGGGGACATGCTTGTTATTCAATACCACCTGAGAAATAAAATATAACGACAATATTTTTGCGGTTACGCAAACGAATTTCCTATCCGTCTACCGTGACACCTGTTAACCACCATTAATTTCGATATAATTCCTTAAATAATCGCATACCTACCACTATATTGTATAATATCAGCTATTGAATTTATCGTTTTTTCGATTTTTAATGTCTTGTGCAAGTTCCGTTACCGTTACAGTTTTATTTGAAATCTATTCTCGGAAAAAAAATGTTTCGTAATTATTTTATTTACCAAAAACAATGAGTTTTTTTTAATAATAATTGTCACTCCGACTAAATCAAAATCACCATATTATTGAATTTGAACACATCGATAAATTATATTACATATTATAATAATGCTAATATTCGCCTCGATACGGTTAAAGTTTGGTTTGACAATAATTTTCTAAGCATCGATTTAGCAAAATCTAATTGTATACATTTCAAACTAATTTTAAGCACAATATAATATTATAATGGAAAATAATAAAACTATGTGTAAATGTAAAATAAATAAATGAAAATTCAACCGTGTAGGTAATTGTTTGATGTTAAACCAAATATACTGATCACGTTAATTATTTGGGTTTAATTATCGATAAAGCTATTAAATGGGATACACAAACTAACAAACTAACGTTAAGATCAGAGTCCAAATTATTTAAATGTTTCCAAATCAATTTAACTAAATCACTAGCATTGTCTTCTTCGACTTAAGGATGTAATGTAATTTTATAGGTTTTTTTTATGGTCAATTGACCATATTTTGACCGGTCAACTGACCTTGTGCCAACCCTAATTTTTTGTAATAATTTTTACCTAAGTATTTTAGACTAGTAAAATATTATAATACCGTTTCGTGTTACTCTGTACGACTGGACCCGCCGAGTTATTATCACCGTAAACTTTTCGAAAATGATCAATATTAACACCGTACACGCCAACGCACCTGTTGAAAATATATAATTATCAATTAAAATCAACACAATATAATATTATAATAATATTATGCTCCTCGAGTTCCGTATGTACCTATACAAGAGCGAAAAAAAGTCTTTTAAATTCATTTTTAGTATAAATATTATGTTATTGAAAACTGATGTCCAGTCCATTGAAACTCATTGCAATAGTTAAGGCGACTCAGGAAATAGAAATTTTAGAATATTTTAGTCAAAAAATTTTAAAAACAATTGTTATTCTGCTGTGGAATTTTGTAAGAATATCTCTATTTTGAAGAAGAACCCAAAAACGTCAATAACTGTGTACCAATTATAAAATAATTACACGTAATTGAAAATCAATCTTTGGAATGCAGTTTTCTTGTGTGAATCATTTTTCAGTTATTGATAATGAAAATAACCAAATCCAAATATTTTTCATATTAAAACTAAAGATCATCTTAAGGATGAAAAACTCTGAGTCGTATAAAAATATATATATCATCTCAACAATTAATACATGTTTAATTTTATACTTAAAAACAGTTATTTTTGTACAACGTCAATAAAAATTCAAATTTTATACACTTAAAAGTCAAAATTTAAAATTGTGACGAATAAAAAAAGTATTATATTATTATCAAATAAGATTTTTTATTGTTTTCGAAAATAGAACGAGAGCCAAATGCGACCACGACAAGAGCCGCATGCGGCTCGTGAGCCACAATTTGGCCACCCCTGTTATGTTATAATGTATACACTTTCTCAGGGGTGGGCAGTATTTAAAATACATGTATTTCAAATACGTACTTCAAATACAATAATTATATCTTGTATTTAGTATTAACTGAGTATTCTTCCAAAGTATTTTGTATCTTGTACCTATTTAAATATTATTTTTATTTAATGTATTCAGTATTCATTATTTTGGAAAATAAAATAATTCAAGTAAATACTAAATACTTTTTACACCGGCCAATTAACAATTAACCGAGAAAAAAATAATTTTGTGTTCATACTAGTGACTATGTTATTCATAAAAGAAAATTACATTTTTTACTTGTCTTTACTATTATTAATAATTATTGTAGTAATGAATGTTTTGAATTTATATTGTTTGATGACTATTCGTTTATGATGGTACTGTACTGGTATAGTTGTACGCTACATATAATTAATTTTTTTTCTAATGTATTCTGTATTTCCTCGGAGATAATTCATGTGTTTTGTATTTTATATTTACTCGTAGAAATCAAATGTATTTCGCATCTTGTATTTATTCGATGTAAATTAAATTATTTAGTATTTAGTATTTAAATACAATTTTAAAAGTATTTTGCCCGTCCCTGCACTTTCTTGTGAATCCGCCACGAATATTATAATATTATCACTACGCGTTACGCAATCGATTTTTTCCACTCTTTTAACGAGTAAAAAACATTATTATAGAAACGCCGGGACAGTGTGAAACGCGACCACTACCTATGATATAAAGATCGCGTCGGCCCCACAGGTGGATTTTTTGTTTACGCGCGCATATAATCGAAACGCCTGAGAGCCAATGATTGCGTCGTAGTCGTGCGCGATTCGTTTTTACTCGAGAAATCCACACGACTATCGTTTTTCTCCTCTCTCTCTCTCTCTCTCTCTCCGTTTAAACGCATTATCATAAAAGTTCTGTGCGGGCGTGTGTTTATACAGCTGCAGTGGTTCTCAATCGACGTTCCGCCGAAAATTAAAAATCAGTATGGGGGAAAAAAAAAAAAAAATCATAAAATAAACGACGACATTTTCGTTGCGACTACTATTTTGGTTTTTTATCTATTTCTAAAACACATCGGTATAAGACACATTGAGGTCTTAACCGTCCAAAATTCATTCAAAGTGCTCCAGATTTTCCATAAAATGATGCACAAAGTGAACACCGTTTGGGGGAGAGGGTCTAAATCAAACAAATAAACAGGTGGCTGCCCCCTGAAATGTTCATTCTAATTGTTGGCCATAGGTCAATAATTGTAAAAAACAATTTTTTTTTTTTTCATCTAAACTATACAATATATTTTATTTTAATTATTGGTCATTGGTTATCAATTATCAGATTTGTTAAGCCATGAGAAAAATCATTGTGTTCCACGAAATAAAGTCAAAAAAAAAAAGGTTAAGAACCACTGGTTTATTTTATGTTCGATCGGTTCGCATTTGCTCATCGCGTGCACTTATACGTAGGTACTTAGTGAACGTAGCGAAACGGTCTTTGTAACGATCGTTGGATTTTAAAGATTTACACCTACCTACTACCTGGTACCTACCTACGTTTAACAATTATTTTTTTTTTTTTTTTAACAAACAAATATTATTATTGCGGTTTTATGTGAAATCGTGTATTATGTGTGAACACGGTGTTGATTATACGAGAATGCGTGTCTACGAGAATTATCCCCGCAAACTAAACAGTGTTTTTCTTCCCGATTCCAAAGAGCATATATAATGGTTCGAAGATAATGTATAAAAATATCAAATATATTATAACTATATTATAAATACAAATATATTATAACTATATTATAAGCTAAGTTTCTAATCTAACTTCAAACGGGTATAAAACAAAAAAAAAGTTGACTAACGATTTTTGAGATTTTTTTTAAGTCAATTAGACTTGTTAAGTCAGTTAAATCATATTAAATTTTCAAGTCTTAATATCTCAAAAATCAAAAATTGTATTACATAAAAACTAAGAAAAAATTAGAAATTTTCAAAATACCGCACTTAACTCAAAATTGATCAAATCTTTTTTGGAATTTTTATGAAATGTTCTCGTAACTATTTTCTAGTGGTTGATGAAAATTTCAAGTCCCTAGCTGCATTATTTTAGAAGTTATGTCAAAAAGTAATTTTCAATTTTACAGAAAATTACTGTAATTGCGTGTTTTGTCAATTTTTCGACAGTTTTTCCCAGTTTTTGGAAAAAGTAATGAGAAATTTGAAAAATGACCTCTCTAAAGTACCATCTGAGTACGATTCTGGTTTTATCGAGATACTGATTAAAACTTTTGATAAAAGAAAAAAATAATTAAATAAACATCATTGTAAAAACATAAGCTTCTTCGCTTCGTTCAGAATCTAAAACTCAAATTATATTATATTTTGGATTACATCAAATAAATTTATAGCTCGGTTCGCAATGACGTATTTGAAAACTTGTAGAAAAAATACAAGTCATCAAAATCTTGTCTCTAATTATTATTTTAACGATTAGAAATAAACGAATAAATATTTGTCTTTGAAAAGATTCTGATAATTTATAATTATTACGATTTACGAAATATTCTTTTTTTTTTTTTTTTTGAATTATAATACGTTCATTTATCATAATTAGTTATTACTAAAAAAAAAAATTGATTAATCCATTAACACACCATAGAGCACTCGTTTGATTTTAATTATTTTATAGATCTTTGCGAGGCGTTTTTGGTATTTAAAAATTATAAATGACTGCGCGATATTTTAGGATATACATATTTTAATCAAAAGTCGATGATCGAGGACAATCAGTTTCTCGAGTTACTAAACAAAATGTCATTATTAAGTCGGCAATCGCAATTAATATTGTGATGTGGTTGATAATCATCATTAATCACTCGAGTCATAAAAAAAAAAAAAAAAAACAGTAGTAGTAATTACAGCAGTACGTACAAATTGTATTGTATTGATAATAGATTATTTGTGTTTTATTGTCATTTGCGAAGTACTTAATGGACGGAGAGAGTACGTAAGTGTGTACGCACAATAAAAACATGAGCATATTATTATTAACATGCATTTAGGTGTATGTGTAATCGATAGGAACACAATAGAATAATGACTTCCATTCGATATGATAACTTTCTTTCGTGTGAATTTCCTAGACATAATGTTATAATATCCATAATATAGTTATAAAACTATAGACTCTATATGGTTACCCGAAGACCAAATTAAATTAACTCTCCACCAATGCATTTTTTAGATTCTGAACGAAGTGAAGAAGCTAGTGTTTTTACAATGATGATTATTTTATTTTTTTTTTTTTCTGTGTACAACTTTTCGTATAGAAATACTTGTCCAAAAGTTTTGATCAATAACTTTTTGAAACCCGATTCGCCTCTAGATTGTACTTCAAAGAGGTCATTTTACGAATTTCTCAATTCTTCAATGTTATTTTTGGAAAAAACTACCCAAAAAAACGACT
>JAIPRM010004710.1:0-22279 GCA_025469315.1 Stegophylla sp. TES_Ste_2020 | reverse complement strand
TATCGCTATTTGTATGGTCGACGAAAGTAGAAAAGAGATTATCGGTTTTGGGCCGACATTTTGTTCGAGTGGTGGGTACCCCTACTAATTTCTCATCGAGTTTGTCTTCGTCTACTGATTCGCCGGGTGCAGGATCACGCGACAGTAAGTCTGGTGCCTCGTTGAGCTTACCGGGTATGTGTACTGTGCTAAAATCTAAATTAGCCAGTTAAAGTGACCATCTGGTTAATTAAGAATTTTTGTCCTTTACCTTATGTAACTATGTTAGCGCCGCGTTGTCGGTAAATAATTCGAAACGTCGGGTCTCAAGATATGGCCAAAATTTAGTGTCAACACTAAACTTCAAAATATGAAAATATCCTTGATATAACAATTAAATTGACAAAATATGTCAAATTTGTGTTTTGCTTAAAAAATGGCAAATATGTAATTTAAATTTTTGTATTTAGGTTTAATTTGGCGTAAAACAAATGTAAGTCTTACTTTGATTATTGTATAGCCATTATCAAAGAATATACAAAAGCAACAAGTCCCAAACACTAGTAATTAAGAATAAGCGCTGTCGCGGACTGGCAAAAAAGATGGAAAAAAGGGTGGGTGTATTGAATTTTAAAGAAATAATCAATAATTTTTTTCAATTACACGATTCTGAGCGAAGATTTAGTTTATTCAAGACAATTTTACTTGAAAATTATAAAGTTTGCCATAATTACCAAAAAAATTAATTTTTTATTTGGACAGTTTTGTACTTCATTATTAACTGAAAAAAATTCTCTGTCTATATTTACACTTTCATTAAAAATAATTTTAAAAAAATATGGTTTTCGAGTCTATTTTGTCAAATCTTGGGCAGTTTTACCCAAATTTTGAGAAATTAAAATTATAAAAATATAGGTAACATCATTTAATTAAATTATATTATATCTGACAAATTTAGTGATACACACACACATTAATGAAATACCTTTTGTTATATTTTAATAATTTAAGGTTTTGAGTAGAGCGAATGAGCTTGTTTTTTCACAATGATGTTACTTTTTTCTTTTTTTTATGTGATATATATTCACATAGAAATATTTCTTCAAAAATTACGACTAGCCAATTTTTTAATCCCGATTTTCCTCTGGATGGTGTTTTTGAGAGGTCATTTTTCAAAAATCACAATATTTTTTTTTTTTGGGGGGGGGGAACTTCCCAAAATTTGACAAAAAAAAAAATAGGAAACTATTTATTTTTTTTAATCCAAACTTTATGAAAATTTTAATATAGATAAACAATAATATAAGAAATATTTTGGCTTGAGAAAATGTTGAAAATGTGGAATAAAGCTTTCCTCAGTTAATGGTTACATATCAAACTGGACGGGTAAAAAGTATATTAAAGTTATTATCATAACAACTTCATAATTTTTAAGTAAAATTGTCTTGAATAAACTGAAGCTCTGTTTAGAATCGTTTTATAGGATAAATGATTTGCCTATTGTTTGTTTAAAATTCAATATACCCACAAGTGTGCCCCACTGGAGGAGTGAAGAATACCCAAAGTGGCAAGGTATGAAGTAAGTCTTTTTCAACCTTTTTTTTCAAAAATTATTACTACAGCATTATACATAGCAATAACGTATAATATTTTTTTTAGAACCTAAATTTTCAAATTTAAAATTTTATACTTCAGTCTTAGGAAAAATTTAAAATAAGTATTTTGTAAACGTGACTTTCAAAAAAATATTGGTGCTTAAATGTCTAATACAAGTTAATCTATTCATTTGCCACAATTTTTTTTAAGTTTGCAAATAATCTAATAATGTTTTCAATTACTCCATAAAATTGGTGATATTATAACGTCAATTTGTGATATATTAACGTGTTTAACAATAATATTAAATTTTTAGCAAACTTAAAAATAGTGTACTTCGCATCTTGTGGTGTTCTTCGCTCCTGCCAACTCAGGTGGGATATGCGTTTGGCGGGTGAGCTGAATTAAAAAAAAAAAAATGATAAATCATTTTTCAGTAAAATGATTATGAGCTGAGCTTCAACTAATACAAAATAATTATTATCACTTTTGAGGCATTGAACCAAAATGTTGAACGAATATTGATATTTCTTTTACCTGTTCTCTCCTAAATATGTATTTGAAATCGGTCACCCTTGTTCTAACCCTCCACTTATCTCAGTTCTTCACATCCTTCTCACATACACCAGTCATTTTCATATCTTTCTCCAAAACCTCTATCAACCTTTTTTTCGGTCTTCCTCTTCCCCTGTTTTTTTCCACGCACATATTTTTAACTACATTAACATATCTTATTTAAACAAGCCCCAACTATCTTAACTTATTTTTTCATACTTTATCTATTATTAGAGCCACTTCTATACTACCTCTTAGTACTCATTTCTTATTCTGTCTTCTCTAGTTACTCCTCTCATTCACTTTAATGTTCTTATCACTGCAACGCTTTGTATTTTGGTGTATTTTTAGGCAGTTTATAAAACATTTTCTGTGGGTATCAGGTTATCATATCCTGTTATGCGATAACATATTAAAGTGTAAATTACTGGTAAAAATATTAATCTACTGGCTAATGGACAAATTTATTATGTATGAAGATTACAGTTAGTTTACAACAATAGATCTATGCTTTTTATCAGAGGATAAAATCTTTCATGTCAAATATTCATAATAATTTTAAGTAGATTAATTAGAGTATATTTATGCTCAAGGCAAATATACATTCAGACAAGGGGTGCTAGGTAGTACCCCAGCTCTACAGCCATTCCGCGCTTAAATTAGCATGAAACAAACTAATGGCGCTATTGAATATTGACCAATTAATTCAAAATAATATTTTATTGACATTTAGTAAAAATTCTTTAAAAAATACAATGACCTGATACCTAAATATATTTACATAGGTAAATATATATAGGTAGAACTAAATACACGAAAATAACAATTTAATACTTTTAACTTATATTTTCAATGTGTATTTTATTTGATAAAAGTTTTATCCAAATAAGTATTATTGTATTTATCTTTCATATCATTTGGATGAATTTAAAATGAGTTATCTGTAGGCCTAAACAGGCTATATTTATTGAAATAAGATAGCTATGTTTCCAATAATAATTTTAGGCGATATTTTAGAAGGAAAAAGTAGTATTAAAGAAAAACACAGGTATATATTGACCAAAACGAGTAAAGCACTATATTATAATACGTGTAACATCATAGAATATATAACAGCAATATATGTGGAAGAAAGGATTCTCGAGTGCTGTTACATGTACAAGTATAGTTGCTCTAAGATGCTATTATCAACCTTAGAAATAAACATACTTTGAAACTGCTGCTGTCCAATTTGATTTTGCAGAGCAAACAACTGTTGAAAAATAAAATAATAAAATATATAGAATGATAAAATTAATTAATTTACAATTAATTCAGGTATATCTTTGATATTACTTAGGAACTAATTATGTCTAACTTTTATATTAGTTTAACTTTATTTTCATTACTTGAGATTTCAAAAATGTGTGGAATGGTATGTTGTGCACAGGATCTTTGAGTAAAAGGCACCTTTCACGTTCGTCATGTTCAGTGTCGACCTGATATTCATATATGGAGTTTGCTCGGGAATTTACGTTACATAAAACGTCAGTTGTTAACATGGAACTGCAAAAATAATAATAATAACAAACAATAAATTGCAAATATATTAGAGCACACAAAAAATTTTAAATTCCATTATAGATCATACGTGTTATAAAAATTTAGGTATATTACATAGTGTAAGTATAATATATTATGCACATATAGGTACACATTAAGTACACAGTGGTATCACATGTTAATAATAAATAAGCCTAAGTATTGGTATGACTAAAGGGTATTGATGTTATAATATAAGTCACTTAGTCCAGACCAAACCAAAATTTATATTGCAAGACTTAATTGTTTTAATTTTTTTTTATTATTATTAAAACTAGACCGAACTGTATTAATCATAGTTTGAATAAAAACTGGATTGAAATTCTTTCAAGAAAGTTAAGCCAAACTGGTCAAATTATTAAAATTTTTTTATACATTAGAATTAATATATATATATATATATGTATATATATATATATATGTATGTATTAGGAGCGGCCAAACATTTTTTGGCAGAGATCTACTTAGAAATTTTTTTTTTTTTTGAAGATCGACTTCTACAAATTCTTGTTAATAATTATTGAGTATACTGGGTATAACGATGATATTAAATTTTCTCAGCAGTGAACATTTTATTAAATTTACCACAAATAAATTTTAATAAGATCGACTATGAACTCATTTGCGATCGACTGTTTGACCAAGTTATGTTAAAAAACAATTTAAAATTTTATGAAAATTCCAGTAATAGCATATTTTGTTGTTTTTTGTCAATTTTTTGACAGATTTTCCGCGTTTTCAAAAGAAGTATTGAGTAATTTGAAAAACGACCTCTTAAAAGTACCATCTAGATGTGATTTTGGATTTTTAAAGTTACTAATCGAAATTTTTAGAAAGGTATTTCTAAACAAAAAAGTGTTTACAGAAGAAAAAATAAATAAATAAATAAAAATCTTTATAAAAACGTAAGCTTTTTCACTTCGTTTAGAATCTAAAAACAACGGAAAAATTTTATTGATCATATTTATTTTGATTTAATGTGGTGAGATACAAAATTTTAGATTTTGAATGGAGTGAAGAAGCTAGTTCTTTAACAATGAAGTTTATTTTATTTTTCCTTTTATTGAAACACGTTTTCGTACAGAAATATTTGTCCAGAGGTTTTTACAGAAACTTTTTAGATCAGAAATCGTTTTTCCAATAGTACCTTACAGTGGTAATTTTTCAACATTTTGAATCTTATCCAAAAAGAAGAAAAAGCAATCAAAAAACCATGTAAAAATGACTAAGAATTCTGTAATCAAGATATTTATAATATCAATTTTAATAATAACTCCATAACTTATTGGACTTATTGACTTTTCATTCATTATCAATATATTACATAGACAAGAAAAAATTACAAAAAATTAATGACATAAATAAAAAATTTCAAAATTATTTCCTTTTTTCAACATATAATACTTAAATAAATACGAAAGTTTTACATTAATAAAGAACATGTATATTTAAATGTAAATTATTTTAGAATATTTAATTATTTCTATAACATTAAAAATTATTTAATTATTCTAAATATTTAAAATAAAACATGTGTTAAATTATCCAAAATTTAATGAAATGTACTCATCTGTTAATCACTTTTCAATATTCAAATAACCTAAAAATATTTATTTGAATTAACATCCGTTCCTTAGTGATTACATTTTTGGTAAGGTGCTTATCATTTTAAGATGACTTTTTTTTTAAATTAAAAAAAAAAATGTATTTTCATATTGTCGTATACAGAAAAGCACTTTATTTGTATACGGGAATACTCTTTGTAATTTCATTGTATTTTAAAGTCTTCCGTAAAAACATATAATTATAGAATTAAAAACGTCTTTAAAAAAAAATAAAATAATTAAAAAAAAATAAAACTAAAAAAAAAAAAAAGTAAAACCAAAACTATATTTTTATCACTTTGTCTTCAACAATAAAAAAAATAATAAAATTAAAACAAAAATATAAAACCCAGGAAAATCGATTATCGTAACGAGTCTCATACCAAGACTAACTTTCGGTCGTCTTTTTTGATTCAAAGACGACCCAAAACGAACGAAATCGAGACCCCACTCTCTGACGTCACCTTTAATAATGTCTACTAAAATCTTAACTCTACACCCGTGTGATTTTACTTAATTACTAGTTCCCATACATTACTTTTTTTGTGTCTCGGCAGCATTTTGCTTCATTAACAAATTTTTCTTACTGACTAATTCACATGGTTTAAAACGATTTATTCTGCTAAAACTTACACTACAGGTATTATGTACACAAATACTTTTACATATTCTTAATAATACAACAATATGAAAATTTGTAATTACAATTATTTTAGATACATTTTGTTTTTAAGTCGATAATCATATTAAACTATAAAAGGTCTAAGAGGTCGGTAGGTACTGGGTCACCAAAGATCCAAAATTTTCAAAAAATGTATCGCGCTATGAAATGTTTAGGAAAATCTGGTATAGATTATATAGCAAACCAATCATTATTAAACATTGTTTACGTTATAAAGTGTTGTAAAGTATAATACAATTATAGTCGAGAGTACAGAAAATTAACTTCGCCAGTCATGTGCCAAATGGCAGTTTTTCTAAAGTGATCATTAACCCACCAAATTAAAAGCCCACTTTAATTTTTAAAATATCATATTACTTAGAAGAATACTAGTTAATTCTTTTTTATTGTTAGGTAATATTTTCTTAATCAATATATTTTAATAATAGGTACCTACTTGAAAAACTTGAAGAAATAAATTATATAGTTATATAACGTAAAAAGCATAACAGTACAATGTTGAGAACCAATCTCTGCAATAATGGGAGTAAACAGTGGTAGTGGGGATCAAAGCTTATTTTTCATGCAAATGAAATAAATAAATTTGATTTTGAATATTTAACACAGTCAATATTTTAATACTATTCTAATATTTTTAGTCATAAAACAGTTAATCATCAAAATATATAATTTTCAACAATAACTAATTTAAAATTTACTTACTCTGTATAATTGCCTTCATCAGACTTTGTCATTATAACATTTAAAATTTCAACAGAAACAGTTACGATTTCTTTAAAAAATTCTAAAATTGATCTAGAAATAATAATAAAATGCATTTATATTAATTATAATTAATTTAAATAAATAAATAACTTACATTTCTTGACAAGTTAAAAGTGATACTAAAGCAAGCCCTAACAATTTTTTTCTTTCATTTTGTACAATTTGCTTAATTTGTGTCAATAAAACTTCAATGGTTTGTTTAAGTACATTATCAAAATTAAATGAATTACCATTTTCAGTCATACATAAATGTTTTATTACCTAAAAACATAAATCAATATGTAATATATTTAAGTAAATTTAAAAATAGTTGATTTACTTTCATAAAAATAGCTGAATCATTCAATATAACTCTAGAAATCAGAGATAACCTGTAAATATTTACTTTCATAACTTTTCCACCTGAGCATAAACTTCTGAAAAATAAAATATATAAGTTAGATAAATCTAGCATCGGGAAAGTGGTGATCCTATAACCATGTGCACTCTTTTTAGAATTTAAATAGCCCTACCCTGACCTTTACTGGTTGGAGTAGCCTAGTCCTTCAGGTTGGGGACTAAGTATGAGACTAACAACCCTGCTATGTGAAAACTTAAATATAATACTATCCGAAAATTATCCTCAGACTCGCATAATTGAAATAAGTTTGGGCATCGAAAATGGTCGGTCGAGTTAAATATTGTGACTTGGAATATAACTGGCTTTTGTCAGAATTTTGTGAATGCAATGAGTATGTACAGAATAAAAAGAACAACTTGCATAAAGCAAGATGGATTGACATAGGTTAATTGAAAGTTAAAAATATATACTTAAAACTTTTTACATATTTCTTACTTTAAGTTTTTTCCTAAAACGATCAATAAATCATTAGTTTGTGGTACATTGACATTTATAATTGTTTCATATAGTGACAATATACACACAATTTTTTCTTCTTGTAGATCATTCATTAAAGATGAAGTTAAACTGAAAATTTGCGTACCATATTCCTACAAACAATAAAAATGTGTTTTCAATCAATAATTTAACTGAATTCATATCTTAAATTGAATGGGATTTTAATTTTATTTTACTAATAAGACAATAATTATTATATTTCAAATAAATAATTAATAATTGAACTGTCACATTGGTAATGAAACTAACAAGAAATTTATCAATATTGGTAATGAATTCAATAGAAAGTGAGTGAAAATATAAATATAACATAAAATTCTAATCTGAAAAAATTGTTTGTAGCTTTTTTTTTGTTTTTGAAATTTAAAAATAATCATTAATTCAATAAAAGCTAAATTGTATTTTTACTGTAGAATACTTTACTTGTAACTTTATTATATTGTTTTATTATTAATATTTTTTCCAAAGAAATTATATGTATTTTAACACATTTATGTAATTGGGTCTAAGTCCTATTAATATATCACTAAAAAAATAATATCCATAATATTATTCATAGTATTGATTATACATGCAAATGCATATGGGTTTATATGCACATTTAACTGTCAGGAAATATGCTCTTAAAAAAATGCGTTTACACACAAAAAAATGTCAAATATGCAATTACATATTATACTCTAAAAAAATGTTTTCCATCCAAAAAATTTTTATTCAAAATATTATGTTTAAGTAAATTATTAAATTATAGAGATAACCAATAAGTTATATAAATGTCAAAAAAATTAATTTCTTTTAAATTGTTTTAATATGAGTTTATACAAATAAAAAATTGTAGGCTTTTACTATGTCAATACTGTTTTTCCATAACAGTTAGTTCACCACAGCCTATGTAATTACTTGAAAGTCGAATCCAATTTTTAGCATTACAAATAAGATTCATTTTTTTTTATCATAATTTGATGTATGTGCTCAAAAATTATATTTTAAATAAATTACCAACATAAGATCAAAAAACTAAAAATATGAACATATAATTGTAAAATATACCCTAAAAACCAAAAATTGACCAAATACACAAATATATGCGGAAACTATTTGTTAATATATTCGAAAATATGTGAAAAACATTTTGTGCTTACTAAGCATACTTAACAATCCCATAAACAAAAATGAAAATGTATTCATATCTGAGCATTAATTATTACATTAATTTTAGATTTTGAATTAAGAAAAGAAGTTAGTGTTTTTACAATGATGTTCGTTTGAGATTCTGAGCGAAAGGAAGAAGCTAGTGATTTTACAATGATGTTTTTATTATAATTATTTTATGTGTACTCGTTTTTGAATAGAAATACTTATAAAAAAGTATCTAGCAGCCAATTTTTGAATCCCAATTTGCATTTAGATGGTATTTTAGAGGAACAACTTTTCGAAATTCTCAATTGTTTTCTCAAAATTTGGATAATTACCCAAAATTTTACAAAAAAAATAAAAGACTCGAGCACTATCTTTTTTTAATCCAAACTTTATCAAACTTTAAAAATAGATATAAAATAATATGAGAAATATTTTAGAACAAGAAAATATGGTGAAAGTGAAAAAAGTAATTTTGAAAAAAATTTTCTAAAATTTTTTTTTATTTTTATAAAAATTATCATTTTATCCTTTTCTTTAGTTATAAAATAAAAAAAGTAAAATTAAGCATAGTAAAGCAAAGATAAGTTAAGTATAAACAAGAAAGCCGGACATACTTCACACCATGGGTATTTTTTACGCCTCGGGTCATATATTCTAAGTAAGTGTATTGAAAATGACTATTATTATTGTTTTTTCCATTATTAACATACTTCACTCAGAATTATTTTATTTATTTTTGATTTAAAATGCAATACACTTTATAAACTCAACGAAAATGTCATACCTGTGGATCGATGAAAATAAACCTATGATACGAAGTTGTCCTTTATATATACTTATATATATATATGAATTCTGTTTTATCTTATTCCAAAACATAATTTTACACTTACTGATAGAACTTTTTCTGGTGCAATTAAAATGAATGCTTTAAGGACCATCAAACCTGTTTTTAGATTTTCAGTAGAATAATCTATCACGTTGAAAAAATAAAATATTAGAAAATAATTAATAAGTTTTTAAATTAAATTAAAGATACTGACCTAGTAATTGAAGAAGATAACTGATTAAACTTAACATATCATCATTATAAGTCGCGCATGATTCAATATAAGAAAGTAGCAGTTCAAGCCCATTTTCTAGTAAATAAATAGAGCCTTCTTCTTTAATGTCTACAGTGTACCGAATGATAGGAACTAGAAATGGAGTCAGTTCAATACTCTTTGTTCGAATAACCTAAAATGGTCAAAATTAAAAAAAAAAAAAAAATTATTACGCAGCTGTATAAAATTTATTATGTTTCATAGAATGTTCTCACTAGAACAATTTTTGTCAATGTAGAAATAATTGCAAAACGCAGCATATTATTATCCTTAGAATCTGTCCATAAATGTGGCAAGTATTGAATAACTGAGTCAAAATAAGACTTATTCAAAGGACCCAATCGTTCTATCATAAACGACATTATATGCAGCAAATTTAACTGAAACAATTAATGTCAATAAGCAAATTATTCATTATACACGCAAGAGTTTAACTGATGTGTCAACAATAATATTGCCAAATTTATTACCTTTGAATCACATTCTCGAACACTAACTAAAAGTTTATAAAGTGAGAATGTCATTGGTTCTAAGTATTCAGTCAAATGCTCAGAACTAAAATCAAGGTTATCAATTGCACAGCATAAAGTAGATGCGGCAGCTAACCGAACAACCATGTCTTGTTCAGGCTTTAAAAGTATAATAAGGATAGTGTATAATTCTGGTCTACAATTTGGATTTACTGTAACCGTAAGCCATTGTCCAATCAAACATAATACACGCCTTTTTAAAACACGTGAATGACCATGAGTTTCAATCAACTCTTGGCGAAATGTACTATTAAACCAGTCATCAAAATTAATCTAAAACATATAAGTAAACATATTATTATTAAAATTTCAATTTTTAATTAAAAAAATATCAACACTATTTTTTATGAATATAAACAGAGAACAGATTTCTTTTAGAAAGTTATGTTTATCAGCTAAATATTTATATAATATTCAGTTCTTACTTCTTATTTGTAAATGTAGATTAAAATCAAAAAAAAATATAATCATCACCCACAATATAAATATACATATATATTTATACTTAATACCACAAGCACTGTTGAATTACATGAAGTTATTATAAACAATCTCCCCTCATATAATACAAGAGATTTATTTGGACCGAGCTTTGATATAAATATTTATTTTAGACAAACTATTTTGAAATTCTTTAATGAGTTTTTAAAGTAATTTCATATGATATTAAAGTTGCCCAAAAACTAATTATTATCTTTATTTTATAAAAATATATAAATCTAAAATATACCTACATCATTATAATATCTAGATTTCTTTAATACTGTGATTATGTAATTTTTATGATCAATTATTTATTATTTTAAATTTGGTATACAAATGATTTAAAAAGTGAAGTAAATTTAAGTGAATTAAAGTAAAAATAAATAAAATAAAAACAAGAAAGCCTGAACTACTTTGCACTACTGGTATTATTCGCTCCTCAAGTCAAATACTCTTGTTGGTTGTGTAGAAGAGCAAAGAATATAAGAATATAAAAGGGAAGATATACCCAAGAGTGAAGAATACCCGTGGTGCAAAGAATGTCTGGCTTTTTTGTCCATACTTTACTTGATTTTACTTAATTTTATTTATCTTTGCATTACTTTACTTTACTTTAATTTATTTTACTTTGTTTTATCTAATAAATTAAGAAAAGTAATAATACATTTAATAAAAAAATAAATATTAAAAAAAAATTTCAAAAACTTTTTTTTTTAGATTTTCAAAATGTTTTTCATTTTATTGTCTATCTACGTTTAAGTTTTCATAAAGTTTGGATCATAAAATGAACGTTTCCTTTATTTTTTTGTAAAATGTTAAATAATTTTCTGAAGAAAAAAATTGAAAAGTTAAGAAATTAAAAAAATGAACTCTTTAAAAAAACAACTAGAGGAGAATCTAGTTTCAAAAAGTGGTTGGTGGAGTTTTTTGGACAAATATTTCCACTCAAAAAGGGTTTACAGAAAAAAAAAAATAAAATTATAAACATTATTATTTGTCCTTCTTCACTTAGTTCAAAATTTAATAAATATCGATATATATATTTTACCAATTATGTGGTTTGATGTTTTTATAAAATGTAAATTTATTTAAGCAGGCTTTGTTACTGTGACATATCAAGTCGCATAATATCTTTTTAGATCAGAATTTAAATTGATTTATAATAATTTTATTCAAACAGTTACACCTTATTTCTCTTTTTTCACCAAACAAAGGTAGTGGTAATATCACTTGACGAGTACCAATTTTATATGCTCAAACAATTAATATTTAAAAAAAAATCTTTGCGCAGAGAAAATCTAAGGAATTGTTTTACTTTTGTACTCCCGAAAAGCACATCCAAAACTAAAAAAACACATTAGTCTCGAAGTCGACTACCTTTATCAGGATCCATATAATAGTTTAATTATAAATTTACAATAATATTAATAAAAAAGGAAAATTTAAATGTTTGTACTAAAATGTAGTACCTCTCTCACTTTAGTGATGACATGTAATAGTAATATGAATTTGTGTTGTAATAATGTATAATCAATAATCATAATATAGGTTTTTGTAGTGCCTATATTTATTCAAAAATGATTACGTTTAATTTTTGTAAGTTAAAGTTTTATATTGTAATAATAAAGGAATTTGAAGCAAGGGAACTATTGGGAAACAAAATTTTAAAAAAATTTAATTTACTTAACACTAATTATTTATTCTAAGGTTTAAGAAACCTCTTTTATTTAAAAAAATAATATTGTCTAAACTTCAAAAATCATTCGGGACGTGACCAAACTATTCAGTATACTATAGTATAATATAGTGTAAAATTCAGATATTTACTGACAGCAGTCAGTAAAACCTAGTATTCACTAGTACCTAAATCCAAATTCCAAGGATTCACTGTTATTCCTAATTTTACCATAACTTATACACACACACACACACACACATATATATTTAATATTATAGTGGCAAAGGGTTGAATCCGTTATTTTATAGAATTCTAAAAATGAACAAGATAATTATGAAATTTATGTAATGTCTAGCTTTTCTATAGACGAGGGAAATTTATGAATAATATTATAATAATGATAGTAGCGAAAAACTGTATTATATCAGTATTACAGATAAATTACTTATTCTAATTTTTAAATGTATGCAAAAACATAAATTTAATAAAAAATTCTAGGCACCATATTTTAATTGAACAATACATTAATCAAGAAAAATAATTTTTTCCTTAAGTGAGAAAGGTAGAGTACTTAATATTTTCCAGATATTTGTATTTTAGGTCTCACTTTACCTAAACCATTGAGAATTTTGAAAAATTATCTTTTTAGAATACGATCTAAAGCCAAATTTGTAAAAAAGATGCCATAACAAATACCAAATTGGAATTAAATTAATTTATATATTTTAATAATAAGAATTATTCTTATGATTAAAATATATAAATAATAATACATTTTATTAAAATCTTAATGTTGCAATAAAACAGTAATTCCAAATTAATTATTACAAATAATATTTATTTTTAGAAAATGTTAAGTCTTTAAATAATGTTATTAATATACATTAAATTATGTCAGTAAATAATTGTAAGAATTGCTAATAAACATTTCTTTTCTTATATTTATATTTAATTTAATTCAATTTTATATACAAAATATATAAATATAATTTTAAATGATTTGAATTGCTGTTAAAAAATAATGCTAGACTGATATTTTTAATTGAAAATAAGGGACCATCTATTTCATCTTAATTTATAATCACTTTACTTCTCTCCAGAAATAGTTTTTAAATTGATACTACTCAAGTTTAATATTCATAAATTGTTATACTTACAATATCAAACATTGCATTTGCAGTTAGCCCAAATGCGTTGTAAATGGCATCTTTTTTTAATACTGCTTCTAAGTTTGTAGAATCAACTAATGCTCTATTTGACTCAATAGTTGCCACAAGTCTAGAAGACAATAGTTCTCTGAATTCAGAGAATAATGACGTAAATAATGATTCTGTACTCTCCTGAAATATCATTTATTTTCTTTAATTAGATTTATTTACTTAACATTATAATAAATAAGGTCCTTCCTTACTTTCAAATTATATTTCCAGTGTTTCCCAACATGATCTGTTACTAAAAAATTAAATAAGTAACTGTTTCAATAAACATGAATTGGCTAAAGTAAATTATATGTTTGAATCATTTACCGAATATTTCTGGAGTATTATCCCATATTTCTAATTCAGTGGGTGTTAGTAAAAAGTACTTAAAGATTATTTGTTGACACATAATAATTACTCGATCAGGTGGAAAGACAGAAGCCTTATGTTGAACTGCTTTAACTGATATCCATTTGGAATTTTCTAAAAAAATTTAAGTATAAATATAAGATATTTGTAACTGTGATTAGTATATTATCAATATGTATGAAGTAAATAAATATCCTTGATTTCACTGTTATTCTAAGCAATGTCTAAGTGTTCTAAGTTTATAACTTAATAAAATATTAAATATGAAATAATTTTAGATTCTGAATAAAGTAAAGAAGCTAGTGTTTGTACAAGGATGTTTATTTTTTTATTTTTTTATTTTTATTTTTTCTGTGTACAACTTTTTGTATAGAAATACTTGTCCAAAAGTTTCGATCAATAACTTTTTGAAACCGGATTTGCCTCTAGATTGTACTTTAGAGAGGTCATTTTATGAATTTCTCAATTCTTCAATTTTTTTTTAGAAAAAACTACCAAAATTAGACAAAAACGACTCAGAAATCATCATTTTTTGATCCAAATTTTATGAAAATTTCAACATAGACAGAAAATCCTATAAAAAAGATTTTAGCGCAAGAAAATTTTGAAAATGTGAAAAAAAATTTTGGACATTTTTCGAACATTTTTTTTTTTCTTATATTATTAACTTCCTTTGTTCAGAATCGTTTAGCTGCAGAAATGATTTATTGTTTCTTTAAAATTTAATACGCCCGTTAATAGAATACCACCCGTCGTGCGAAGTACACCCATCGTACGAAGTATGTCCGGCTTTTTTTTTTTTTTTAATAATAAGTAGAATTTTTAATTTATTTTATTGACATTCATATTTCTTATAAAAATTGTTTTTTGAGTTTATGATCTTGGAACCCCTCAAGTATACCTAATCCAGGGGTCTGTGGACCATAGTTTGGGAAACTCTTTACTAACCAAATATCCGAGTGTCTTATCACGTGTGTCCGGCTTTTCCATTTAAATATTGAAATCAAATTACATTTGATAACAGATATTTAATTTTAGGCAAAACTGTTACTGGGCTGGGGTAACTCATTTTATAAAAATATCTATCACTTTCAAACCAAGATGATACAATTTTAAATTGATTGGTAAGGAATTGATAAAGAAATAAATGCAGTCGGCCAAATTCATAAAACCGGCCCACCGGGATTTTCCTGGTATTCCGACAGTCCAGTCCAGTCCTGCTTATCGCATTCTTTGTAATATTCAGTAATTATACTACATTAACTCAAATAAATGATCTTTGATCTTTCAATTGTTTAATAACAAATATGTGTAAGACATATAAGTTAAACTTAAAAATACTTTTATACAAATAACTTTTTTCTAATCCCAAATAAATAAGTGATTTGATAATAAAATTTTTTGAAAATAATATTACTAACCATTCATGTGACAAATTGGTCCAAGAGTATGAGGTAACTTATAATGAGGACAAATGAGTATTAATTTGGTTAGATTGAAAAGCTGTACTAAAAATATCTCCGAGACAATAGCATTTCCATCGGATGTAAATCCATAAAAATAGGCTAGCTCTACAGTTGGTTGAATATAATCTATATACTCAGCTGGTTTCTCTTCTATAATTTTCAAGAGCATTTTAAATATACGGCATACATATTTTTCAACTAAATTGGGATAGAAAATACCTGGAAAAGATTATGAATAACTTCAATTCAATAAGAGTTTAATTATATTTACTTACGGCAAGCAACAATTGACTGAATTTTACTAAAAATTGCTAAAATGAACTGTTTAACATGATCTGGAAATGGTGATTTAAAGCCATACAACACAAAGTTGGACAAAATCTTTTGTATATAAAAGGCATCTTCTAAAAGTTTGACAATGGAAGGTGAAGCATGTTCTTCTTCCATCTGCATAGAGTTTAATGTAATTAAATAAAATGTATACGAAAAATTAAAGACTTAAATTTATTAAATAATACATTTATGAAATAATTTTGTTACTTACTTTTTTAATAAAAGCATCAGTTTTTTGTTCCCAATGACTATAAAAAATTGGAAAGAGTTGGCTGGAAGCATCTTGAAAATGATTTATGTCATCACACAATTGCTTATCAGCTAAAGATTTAATTACATGATGCATAGACAATAATGCACAATGTTTTGAATCATATTTAAAATGTTCCATCAATTCTGGCATTAAATCTCTCCATTCATAAGGCCAATCCAATCTAAAATTGAATAAAAAAATATTACCCTATATAAAACTGATTGATTATAATAACTAGAACAAATACATAGTTTTAAATAAAAATTTGGGATTCTTAATGGGTTGATTATTATCACACTTACCAGAAACGTATTAAATACAAATAAAACTACATTTTTCATGAAAAAGATTGATCTTAACTATTTTTTTATCATAATTACTTACTTTTAAGGTATTAATTTTCTTAAAAAGCAATCACATTACTACATATTTTTAAAAATAGTAAATAAATGATTTTAATCAATTTTTGAAAATTTTTATAAATCATTTTCAATATTAAGTAAATAGCATAAAAATTTGAAGTTTACAGTAGCTGAATAGTGATAGTAAATGTTTGCTTAGTACCACCATTCTACACTTGGCTTATCTAAACTTTCAATGTTCATTTTTCTTGAACTATTAACCGAAAAAAGGCAAATTTCAATTTAATTATTTTATATTAGATATTAAAACAGAACAATTTATTTCTAATAAATCTTATAAAATAGCCTATACATAAATATATGTCAATTATTGAAAACAATTTTAAAATGATTAACTTTTCAAACATCAAAATTCTTTTATAATAAAGAGTAAAAATTGTGTTTATTCTATTTAACTTAATTCTTAAAAAATACATTTAATATTAAAGGTCAAAATTCGTTATGCAACCAATCATATGACTCATTCTACTATTAAAATTGAATAATCTACAAATATAAATCCTTTTGAACTATCTTGTTTTTGCTTGAAAATTATGTTTATTAATTATTATATTAGACATTATTGTGTTTATCATAATTTTACAAACTGTGATTTAAATTGCCAATTTAGATAGTTAGATATTATGATAATAATGAAAACTTGCAGTATTAAAAGTAAAAAATTACCTAGCAACTCTGCCAATGATTACACTAACTTGAGTTGCAAGCTGTATAACAGGCTCTGATAAACTTTCAAGCAACATTTTTCTTAAGGTAACTTTTTCTTCATCAGAAATTCCACTATAAAATATTAAAATGTATTGTTACTTTTTAACACATAAATTAAAGGTATTCAATAATACACACTGCTGAATGTTTTTCTTCCAATATTTTTCAACACCTTGTTTAAAACATAAAATTGCCATCCAACGGACATTTAAATCCAAAGATTGATTTGAAAATATCCTCTGAAACATGGATATACATATTAGGATATACTTTATACTTATAATTCAAATCATGTTTGATCAAAAGAAATATTTTATCTTACAAATACTACTGAATAAAATCCTGGTTCAATTTCCCATTCTTTGAGTTTTTTGTCAGCAGGTATTAATATGTCTGGGTGTTGACTACTTGCCTCCACGAGCATTTGGTAAACCAACAGTTCAATTTCCATAATGATTTTTAAATATACTTCTATTTATCTGAAAATATAATATCTGCATATAATTATAGATAAAAATATACAATATTTGTCAGCAAATTATATTCCTATAGGCAATATATAATGTACACCTGTATATCATTATGTCCCACCCTATTCCCATAAGTAATTGGATTATAACAATACCACCATATTGTTGGTATTTGTGACACCTGTATATCATTATGCTCCACCCTATTCCCATAAGTAATTGGATTATAACAATACCACCATATTGTTGGTATTTGTGACGAACCCAAAATTATTTATTTTAAAAATACTGAAAATACGTAAGTACCTACTTAAACTTGAAAAAAAATTAATTCCGCCAATTTTTATTTTTTTTTTTTTGCCTCGTTGTTCTCAGCGTAAAAAAATTACATACTAATCGAAAAATCCAGTGGATACGATAAGTGCGGCGGCGGCGGCGGTAGTCGGAGGTCCTCACGTTCGGTTTGCGGAAGCTATCAATGGAAGGTTTAAGGTTAATGAATCATATTTTTCGTAATACTGTGTATACGCACATATACACACGAGTGACTTCGGGACTGTTTCGTAGCACAATTACCTGTAAACATGCACTTTGCAACAATACAGCAACAGTAGGTAATAATAATAATGTAACGATCTCCGTGATTACAGTAACTGTATGTTGATCGATAATGGTTAATCGATACATTAAATTAGTGATAGGCATAGACCTAAAATTCCCATGGTGGTAGGACGCATATTTGTTTGTCACCCTCATGGTCACACCAGTGGTCAAACCTAACCTTATTCCGGTGCGCGAACCGTAGGAGGTCTCACGATGTTAGGTAGATCTATCTTACATCATAGAAGGGTGGGAGATCCATTGACCTTGCACCCACACGGTCAAGCGAACAGCGTTGCCATACGTACCTAAATGAAACCACAAAGTCACAGGACAGTGTTCTTTCAGTGTTATCAATTAAATTAATTTTCAAAATGCCGCCAACCATTTGAAAAAAATGTTGACTTACACAATCAGTGGCGTATTTAGGGGCAGGCTAAGAAGGCCTAGGATGGCTTTTTTAGAGAAGGTGGATTTTTTTTTTTTTCTGAAGAATTAAGAATTTTTAGGTAAATATATTTTTATAAATTCTTTATATAGGTATATACAAATAAGAATCGTATTGAAAAAAGATACAAGTATATAAGAATACACCATACGATTGTGTTATTTATTATGATTTTTATTGAAATTCGAAACTACTTGAATATTTATAATAATATAATCACTAGGGCGTTTTTAAGTAAAATTGGCAAAATATGCACAGCAAAAATCGAAAATATTTATTAAAGAGTCAAAAATATTTAGATTTTTTCAGTACTGTTTGTAATACATGTGAGTAGGTTTATCTTACATTTTCAGGTCTCAATACAAAGACATCACAATTTTATGAAATAAAAACTTACAAAAAATAAACTATTTCCAATATTTTTAAAGTTTTGTATTTACCTCCAAATGAGTTAAATGTTTTTTAAATTTTACGAGGTGTGTGCATGACTATTTTTAGTAGTTGGTAAAAGTTTCAAGTTTCTATCTTTATTTTTTTAATAGTTATTAGTAAATAACTCAAACTGATTTCATGATAATATTTCTGTATTTCCAATAAATATGTCCTTACTTTTTCCGTTTTTTTTTTCAATTAAAATCTTGTAAAATTTTAATTTCTTCGTCCGTAAATAAATTTCGTATAACAAACTATTTGCCATTTAAAATTCTCTATCTGTGTATCAATTTTTTTTAAATTACTAAAACCAGTTAATTAACAAATAATAATCAAATTATATTTTATAAGCGATGAAGTATGTTATTTTATGCGAAACTAATGAAATCTGTAAAATGCTAACTTAAAACAATTAAAAAAAAGTTTTACTTACGATTTTCAAATTTTTTTCAGTAAATTTATTTATACGTATGATTTGAGTCTACTTGTATTACATTTCCACGTCTTAATATCCAGAAATTAAAGTCATATGAAATAAAAACTTACAAAAGACGAAAAATGTACAATTTTTTCAAAGTTTTGTACATGAAAATTATTGATCAAATATTTTTGAAAATATCATGAAGTATGCGCATGATTATTTTAGTAGTTAGTGAATGTTTTAACATTTTAGTTCCAATATTTTTAAAGTTATGTTAAAAAAACTAAAATCGAATTTATGAAATTCTAGTTTATGACATATTTTACTGTTTTTTGTCAACTTTCTAGTAGTTATTCTATACGCTTATATAGAGAGCTTACTGAGAACTTTGAAAAATATACTAACTAGATGAAATTTCTGATCTATTGAGTTAATGATCGAAACTTTTGGACCAGAATTTTTATTCGATATCGTGTTTCCATAAATACGACAGAGGAAAAACACACAGATTCGTAAACCAATTCATTCTTTGCTCCGCTTTGAATTTAAAATAAACTCTAATTTAATTTTCAAAACATTTAATAGTTATTGTTTGAACAAACAATTGTTTAACAATCTTACGATCACATAAAGGATTCAGTTTGAAATTTTAGATTCTGACCGAAGTGAAGAAGCTAGTGTTTTTACAATGATGTTTATTTTTTTATTTTTTATTTTTTATTTTTTCTTTTTTTTTCTGTGTACAACTTTTCGTATCGAAATACTTGTCCAAAAGTTTCGATCAATAACTTTTTGAAACCGGATCTGCCTCTAGATTGTACTTTAAATAGGTCAATTCTTCAATTTTCTTTTTTTTTTAAAAGACTAACCAAAATTTGACAAAAACGACTCGGAAACCATTAGTTTTTGATCCGAACTATATGAAAATTTAAATATAGATAGAAAATCATATAAAAAAGATTTTGGCACAAGAAAATTTTGAAAATTTTTTTTCCTCATTTATTTTTTATATTATTAACTTCCCTCGTTCAGAATCGTTTTATTGAAAAAATAAATTATCGTTTCTTTAAAATTAAATACACCCGTCAAGAGAATCCCACCCGTCGTGCGAAGAACACCCACCGTGCGAAGTATGTCCGCCTTTTTATGTAATAAAACAACTTACAGGTAAAAATGGGTATATCTAATATTGTTTTTGTACATTAAAAAAAATATTTAATTTATTTCCCCTCCCATTTGATACATTATATACTGACGTATGACTAGTATTATTCAAATTTGGAAAACTCACTCCTCAAGCGTGCCTAATTCCTTGGTTTTTAACGTATTTTTCACAAAAAATTTGAAATCCAAAACATATTGATTAATAGTTGGATCAAATTGAATGAACATTGAAAATACCATCCACCCCTAAATTAAGTCTGGCAGTTGCAAGTCTTTAACTATGCATTCAAGTGCCACTAATCTAAAGGCGAATTCTGATTCAAAAAGCGGCTAGTCGAAAAAAAAAAAGAAACCAGACAGAAAAAAAATATTTGATGATGACCAATTCATTTTGTGCAAATGTATAATCAATTACCTAAAATCAATATATATATTATAATACCTCCTCCAAAATACCTACTCTAAATATTAAATACATAGATAATAGTACCTACATCTATTTAAAATTTTGGACTATTTTTTTCGATTCTGAACGAAGTGATTTTCGTATTGAAATACTCGTCCAAAAGTTTCGATCAGTAACTTTAAAGATCCAAAATCGAACTTCGATGGTACTTTTAAGTATTTTTTAAGTCGTTTTTCAAATTTCTCAATATTTTTTTTAAAAATGCGAAAAAACTGAAAAAAAATTGACAAAAAACGGCAAAATATGCAATCACCGGAATTTCTGTAAAATTTTAAATTGCTTTTTAATATAACTTCTAAAATAATGCAGCTAAGGACATGAAGGTACTACTTGGACCAACTACTAAAAATAGTCACAAGAACATTTCCTAAAATTTTCAAAAAGATACGATCAATTTTTAGTTAAGTACAGCATTTTGAAAATTTCGGAAATTTCTCATTTTGTGTTATAGTTATTATGTAATAAAATTTTTAATTTTTGATATTAAGACGTTAAAATTTAATATGATCTCACTGACATATATGTCTAAATGACCTGAAAAAATCTCAAAAATCGTTGGTCGATTTTTTTTTTTATATCCTTTTGAAGTTAGAATTTTGACGAAATTCGTTAGTTTTACCTAAAATTACGCACTTTAACGTACATATTGACCAAAATAAATTGTTTTGAAATTTGACGTTAAGATAGAGAATTTCATTGCGAATATTTTGGTGCAATAAAATTTCTTACGGACAAAGAATTAAACATTTTACAATGGTTTAATTGAAAAAAAATCTGAGAAAATACAGACAGATATTACGAAATATCTACAGGGTCCGTCAGAACAAACGCATGTTTTTCAAAATAACGCTACGCTAAAAGTAATTACAGTAAAATAATTTTTATTCCATTAAAAAATGAAGAAACATATGCAGTTTTTTTTATCTGTAACAAA
>JAIPRM010004709.1:0-22281 GCA_025469315.1 Stegophylla sp. TES_Ste_2020 | reverse complement strand
GCATGCCATGTCATAAATATTAAAGCCAACGGCCGAAAAACGATAAAATTAACTCTTCTGTTTTTCGTTAGAAAAATTATTGAACTTTATAATATATTTTGTAAACACCGGTCGTTCTCCTATTCGGATGGAAACCGATAACTGGAAAATTTGACGCGACCGTGTGCCGTAAGCGTTTTCAATGTCAACACGTCGACACGGAGCATGTAATTATAAGTTATGGGTGCGCGAATACTCTCTCATGCCGCTGCTGTAATCGATCGCCCGTCGTGTCGCAACAAACAAAACACGTGGGCGGAAATTCGAAATTTTTTTGAAAACTAGTTTCAGTGTCAACTCAGTACTGAAAATAGAGTGGAGCTCAAACACCGGCTTGGTAAAACGCTACTCGTGTTTGGTCATGTATACACCCGTTGAAGCGATAATAATTTATACAGGTGTACTGGCGGTACGAGGAAAAAATCCCGGAAAAAATAAAGTGTGACGAAAGGAAAAAAGTCTTGATAAAAAAATATATGGTAAATATGAACTATGTAATCTAATTATTAATCACTATGTGAGTGTATGTGGGAATGAGGAATCTATAATATTAAATAAACTGCAAGTGACCTGCAATATGATAAATAATGTCTTTACAAGTTAAACTGGAAAACTAACTAGTTTAAACGCCTTAAAGATAGTCCAACAATAATAATAATTTTGATATAGAAGTCATGTGTTATTTACATGTATGACCAGTTTCTACCAAAACTATTATGTAACAAAACTTAATAAAAATACTTAGACAACAAATACTTATAAGTGCGTCAAATAATATAAAAATATAAGGAGGTTTTTTTTTTTATTATTTTTATTATTTAGTCCCATGTACCACAACTTTAAATTCACCCCAAATCACTAGTTAATAATTATTAGTTTGCATGTTTTGTACAAAATTAATAATTTACTAAGGGTGTTCACACTAGGGTGTTCCTAGATCCTATTAACATGCAACACCGATAAGAAACACGAATGTGATATTATATTTGTGAATATGAACAACAAGGTAGGTTTTGTTTCTGAAAATATTTTTGATAAAATATAAAAAAATAAAAATATTGTAATAAATAATCTTCAAACATATCATATTATTTGCATGATCATGAATTATTTTTTATACTCAACGAGCATACATTTTTAAAACGTTTTTTTACGAAGCGGAGTACTATGGGTTCGATTTGAATCGAAGATAATATATCTATTCAGAGTATACTGAAAAATTTCAAAAAATAATGAATTAAGGAAATGTGATACATACAGACGACACCCGATACTATTGATGTACTGAGGAGTTATTGAACACAATGGAAGAGTATCGAGAGAAAAGAATTGAATTTTGAGAAAATCGTATGGATATAATATACTTATTTATAGTACTATATAAAGAGTACACCTCGAACATAATAATAATAATAATGATTGACACTTAAGTACGAGAAAACAACGCGTTTCTTGTGGAACGTTGATAAATTTGTGTAAGGTAAAGGTACAAAATAGACGAGGTTATTAATCTGATTTATAAAAATTTATAGAAAACATTATTTGAAAATTTAATTCCGAATTATTTCACACAAGAATACACACTAACATATTATCTTTTATTCCTATATACGATATTTGGAAAGACCAGCAAAACTTTTCATAATCAATAGGTAAAACTGATGATTTTTGAAAACCCAAATTTAAAAAAATTGTTTATTTAAATCCGTTTTTATTTAAAACTTCATTTAGCAAGTAGACTTTAATAATCAAACGTTTTAACCATCAGTATTAAATTTTCAAAATGTTTTCGTTTGATAAATCATACACACGTCATAACATTGTTTTAATTTGATCAAAACAGTGTTGATTATAATAATTATTTTATTATTAACACAAATTAGTGAACTTTAAGATTCTGAATGGAGTGAAATTTTGAACAATCTTAAGCTTCACTCAAAGTCGTCTTACTAGTAAGTACACAATATTATGAGAAATGTTTTAGTACAAGATGATTTTGAACAATTTTTTTTCTCATCAAACATATTTTTTTTCTTAGTTAATAGTGGAAATGAAAGTAACTGAGTAAAATTAATTTTTTTTTAATAATAACAAACTTAATAGTTTTTAGTAAATTTTTCTTGAATAAACTGAAGTTCCTTTCAGAATTAATAATTCAATAAAAATTGAAGAAATGATTTATCGTTTCTTTATAAGTCAATACAACAGTACATCCACCAAAAGCACCCCACCCGAGGAACGAAGAATACTCGTGGCATGAAGTATATCCGGCTATTTAAGTTAAAATTAGTACTATGATAATGCTAAGAAAAAGTTTAAAAAGAGGCGTTTCGAATGCAGCAAGAAAATAATTTTTTTCTTCTTATCAAAATTTACTGGTTATTTTGGCACAAAAAAGGAAAAAATATTTGGGAAGGAGGAGCCAAACCTGTTTATTTGATTGATTTAGCACCCCAATGGCATTAACAACCCCATGTAACTTTAAAAATACCCTGGGGTTTCGAAAGGTTTAAGGGGGATTAAACCCTCCCTCCTAGTTTTGCCTATGACCAGGTATATTATTTGCCGTCCTGGATTCAGTTTTCACTTCACCTCCAAATTACATTCCCCCCCCTCCTATAAGAAATTCCTTGATACGCCACTGATGAGTTATATAAATAAACGAACTGAACCGGGGTTACGATAACACATAAACAATGCATCTAGCGCACGTATAGAAAGTGTGTAATTATTAACGTGTAAACGAATTTTCGTGGATAAATATGGGTTTAACATGCAGGACTTACTCGCCGCGTCCGATGGAAATGAAATTCATTTCGTTACCCAAATTAATCGTATATTTCTCGGCGCACGTGTGCACAACGCATTCGTGAAATAATAATTATTGTTCCTCGCAGCACGCGGACATGCGCATTATTTCACTTTGATACGTTTGCGGTAACTGAAGTCGGTGGTGGTTTATCTAGAGGTCAACGAGTCGACCATATGTTATGCAGCGATGAATCACAGATAATAATACACATATGAATTATGTACAAATGTACGCGTATAATACATCATAATAAACTCAGGTGCGTGATTATAACGTGTAGGTACATACGGACAATAATAATAATATACCGTAGAGTATTATGAATTATAATATATTCATGTATCATGTGGATATTGATCCAACTGATCCGAGCATTCCGACCGACCGCGACCTTTACGACTTTACGCGCACAGTGTTTTGCATATTACATCCTATTACGATGATGCAAGTGAATACGATCGCATTTTAATTCATAATGATTCTCAGACTTCATTCAAAAACCTGCAGCAAGATCGCCGATTAATCCGATCGATTATTCGTATTCTAGTACTATGATAATATTATGTCGAGTTATTGCTTGCCATAGATATCTAGCGAACCGCGAATTCATTCGATCTGACTTATCGTATGTACCATAATCTGCAGTCCATCGTGTGCGTTATTCATTCCAATCAAATGCGTTGAAGTGCGAGTGAATATAGAGCGACGACGTTATCGAAATATTTATGTTTTATCAAAACTCAGCAGAGATACAGTGATCACACTTCACACAGTGATAATGGATAAATAACACGCCATAATATTAATGATAATAAAATGCATAAAAATTTTATTGTAAATGAGTTCGTGATAACTCGTCGCTTAACGTGTAATTAATATCTCTCATCCTAAACTTCAATTCGAGCCACTTCATCTAACTAATCAAGACCGTGGTTAGCATGACATTTCCGGAGGGGTTTGGATTATAAAGACGTATTTTGACTAAATAAATTATCACAAAAAATATCTCAATACAATCTGTTTGCCATAATAATAATTACATTATCATAAAGTTTATGTAATTTTACATAAAATAATATTATTAATTATTATAATTGTTATATAATTTTATTTATTTTGATTTAAAAATACATTTCATGAGGGTTTGAACCCTGAAACCCCTCCCCTGGCTACGGCCTTGTGTCTAATTAATTAAAAAATATTTAAAAAAAAAAAGTCACGTGTGTCTAATATTTAATGTCCGTTTGAAATTATACCTATATCGCGTACCTATTTCCGTAAACATTTTCGGACTTTGCCAAGGATGCATGACGTACGTGTCCCGTATGTGATAAAAAAATAATAATAATAATAATAATAATGATAATAATAAAACAAAAGTTCTGATGGCGGCAGCCTCGATGGGGCGCAATGAAATAATATAGCCCGCGTTGTGGTATCACGCGGGAAAGTAAAACCGACGACGCAGGCGCTGTACGTACACATCGGACAATTCGTTGATCGATCTGATATAAAAAATATATATATATATATATAAAACACATCGGTTGTCATTAAGAACAATGACAAATTATTATTGTGTTACAGCACATTGGACGCAAGCCTCGGCCAGGCGACACGATATGCGGGGAATAAACGTTTCGGTTAATTATCAATATACAAACGATCGCGTCGCGTCACGTCGGCGGTGGAGAAGATATTATGGGCCCGCAGAGGGTTCATTTTAATCCGAAGGTTAACGAATCGAATACACACGCGTATTAGATATATAAATATAATATAGAAACCGACAGACGGCTAAGTAGGAACGACAAACAATGGACGATGAATTAGTGGAGTAAAAAACTATAAGTTGTTAATTTTACGATTGTTCATAAAACGCCGTATAAAACCACGCAGATCTTCTGATCATAATAATAATAATAATAATAATGCCTATTATTTACGCAGACGAATGTGTAATATTATTTTTATGCGTTTGTATGGCGTTAAACGTGCGTGTTGAAGACTTCCAGCGTCAAATTATAACAATTTAACCCCATTAAAGTGATTAGGAAAACGAGTTATGGAGTTTAAGAAAACATGGCGTTTATTGGAAGAAAACAATTTATGTAGATTCTCGAGTGGAATGGCCGCACGCGACGCTCTGGAAACATGCAAAACTACATTAAATCAATAAAGTCGAGAGGAGACTATAATATCAACTTCTGCGGATTACTTCTGCTTTCTTACAAAATGGTCGAAGCAAACCCGATCCCATGAAATGAACTTCGATTTTAAATCTTTTTAAACGAGGACTGCATTTTTAAAATAACAATATTTGTAAGAGTTTAATACTGTTTAATATCTATTAACTTTGATAAAGCCCTAATTTCGTTATGCATTACTGAACATACCGAAAGTTTTTTTTTTCCCCAAATATTTTAAGTTAAGAATCAAAACCCTTTTAGCATGAAACGATTCAAATTTAGTGAAGTGAATTCGTCTGTTTTTTATACGATTAATTGTATGACAATGGGTGTTTTAACCTTAAACGCAGTACAGGAAACAGGATCAAATAAACAATGATTGCGTCACGTGTACGTATAAGTTGTTAATTTTCTTGTACGATGACAATCTTTAAATTATCGTTTATTTAATAAATTATTTATTTTATTAAATAATCTTTAATTTATCGTGTCGTCAATTTTCTAAAATCACGAAATCGTAGTTGAACCATTTTGCCGTAGGTTCACACGCCAAAAAACGCCTGTAACGTTCGAATGACAGCTACGTTCGACGACACATAACATGGCCGGCGTATATTATTAAAATGATAATAATACAAACGCCGAGATAATATACAGAGTTATGCGACCGCCTCTCGGCTAGATGTGAATCCGAAATCACATCGTATAAATAATAATAACACATATTACGAAGATATGACGACGCGATTACGCGCGCGCGATCGACTACCATAATTTTATTGCCACCGTACGTCAACTGACTACGATTAATGATTACGTTTTTCTTTCCCTCCCCCCCCTCCTCATGTAAACACTCAATTAACCCACACACCTGTGCAATTTAAACGACAGTGCATTAGATTTATACACACACACAAACGTATAACATATACGTACGAATAGTACACTTCCGCGTATGTTCGCAACAAGCGAGAAAATATATTCGTAAGTACGGCGGCGGCAGCGGCGGCTGAGGTGACCCACCTATTTTCTTTATTTTTTATACACGTAAAGCTACACTCTTTATTGTCTCATGAATTACGGCTTACCAAAATAAATACGCGTAGATTTCCGTAAATTTTCGAAAACGACCTCATCGTATCCAATAAAAAGTATCAATGATATCAATTATGCGTTGACAATTTCCTCGGTTAAGTTTATAGAATACACTGATTCAGTGAGTAGTAACTTAAATTTATACGCACAACAATTGGACCCTATCTTAATATGTTCATAGAAATTCGTTCTAAAGTTTTTTTTTTTTTTTTTTTTTTTTTTTTTTCTATCTATTTAACTATAATATATTCACTTAATAAAAAGCGAAAATTATTTTCATCGAAATTTCATTTTAAAATTATTGCATAGGAATGCGTATTTCCAATAACATACAATATTTTGCGATTGATCGTTCATACGTATGGTCTAATTTGTGAGCATGTAGTACATACGAGCAAATGTTAACAACAATACATAATGGCATGCCTGATTAAATTGGTATCCAATGATGGAATGATTACTTACTCGATATTAAAAATAAAAAATCAGTCGGTAAATGAAACAGTCGGGTTTAAATATTAGGTAATAGATCGTTTTAATGCGCTTAATTTGTTTGATTTTCACGTCACGAAAGTATTATAAATATTTTCCTACGACAATTGAACGTTATCTAAAGTGTGAATTCGCACAAAAACATCTTCGATACACTCGATCGGAAACAACGATTCAATATTTAATCTCAGTCATTGATGAGCGGTATATGACGTTATCGTTTCCTCTGAGCTTTTTACTACGAAAGTAAAATTTATAAAAAAAAAAATCTCTATCGCCAACTGTAAGACGAATGGTCTATCAAAACGACGTGGTATAAATATCTAATCTTGATTTTTTTCGAAATAAACGTTACGTAGTTTCGAAGAATACGTTTTATCATCAGTCCAGTTTCGATTGGCTCAGAGTACAAAAAAAAAAAAAATCACATGTAGATACGCGTTTCTACGGGTTATCAATTATACAACGCATACCACGACGTGTTAAGTACGTTTACAATATCTAAAGGCTATCGACGTTCGAAATGACTCGACGACGCCTACATGGGTCGCCGACCGTTTTTCGTTCGGCACGCGCGTACGTAACAAACGTTCGAAATTCCGCAACAGTCCGGCAATCGTTATCTGTATTACATAATATTATTGTTCCTAATTATAATAATAATATTAATAACGATGAAACGCAATCATCCGGTGAATAACGGAAGGGATATACAGGAGCGGGATTAAGGCGAAGCGACCTGTGACGTAGCCGCAAAGGGCGGCAAATTTTGAAGAGGCAGCGAAATTGTATTGAATATTTATTTTGTTTTGATGTGGTAAAATACTTAATTTTATATTCCGAGTGAAGCGAGGAAGTTAGTGCTTTTACAGTAATGATTATTTATTTTACTTTACATTTTATGGAAACACTCTTTCTTATATAAATTACTAGTCTTACATTTATAGATCAGAAATTATGTTCTTTTGAATTAAATACTTTAAAGAGGTATATTTTTCAAAATTCTTAATATTTTTTTCATTAACAAGGAAAAAGTACCGAAAAATTGAGTAAAAACTGCAAAATATATAAACGACATTTTCATGAAATCGATTTCAGTAATTTAGCCATAACTCCAAAACTAATAGGTCTAGAAACTTTAAATTTTCTCTTATCATCAATAATTAACGAAGACAAACATTGACACTATAATTATTATAGTATAATATAGACGGGAAAATTTTTTTTAAAAAATTGTACGCTTTTGGGCAATTAATTATTTGGATTTTGTTTTCGTTTATTTTTCGCGGAGTAACATTTATTTTTTCCTAGGAAATTGTCAGTGATGAAGACGATTATTATTATAGCTTATCTAATGACTCCATATTTTTTCATCAGGAAATTTTCTGGTACATATGTTTTTTTTTTTTAGTATAGGGGCGGCAAAATGCTAAATCCACCCCTGGGGACATACACGAAAAACGGTATAATCAGCGCGCGAATCCCAGTGCACGGCGGTCATCGTCGAATCGGTTTCAGTCGACGAATTCCAATGTCAAATATTATATAATATGAACGTTGTATAAAATCTACCTCGTTTTCGAAAAAGAATACTGACACGTTCTTATGAGCACTCGGAGAGTAATAAATGATAACTAAGATGTTACGTCATAATAATTATATTTATCAATATCAATTATATTATCAATTACATAATTATCATTGACATAATCGATAGGCAAAAAAAAAATAATAATAACCAACCCTCTCGTTACAATGTAAATTTTAAAAAATATGATTTTACTATATTATGGCTATGACGATCCCTTTTAATTTGCGATAGACATTTCTATTTTCAAAATGAAATCTATGCCAAGGTAAATAACAAACTTAATGCTTTTGTTACAGATGTTCGACTTGATTTATTTATATAAATTAATTTTATTAATTTGTGCTTGAAAATCGTTATAAATAAATTTCTAAATTAACCCGTGTAGTTTATATATATATATATATATATATACATATATATGTGCATACACGTGTAAACATACTTTCCTCACTTTTTTTAAATTTTATGATTTTTCTAAATCGTTTTATTCAGAAACTTAGCAGTACTTTATAGGTAAAATGGATAGTACGAATACTACTCACTGTAAAAAAATTATATTTTTCGAAAATACTGATTGATTTAAAAAAAAAATTGTGTGTTTATACTAAAACAAAACTATTTCTTCGTTGAACCATTTCTGTTTCTATTAAAATGTCAAAAATATGGCGTTTTGAAATAGACTCATTAGTTAAGTTTTGAGTTTTCAAAAAAAATATATCGAGACGTTTAGGCGATCTGAGTTGAAGGCTTTTACAATTTAGCATACAAAAACCTCTATAACGCCTCCAGTTTTTCAATAAAACTAGATTTATAAATATTTATATGGTTTAGAAATCGTTTAATAAATACTAATTAATCGTTTGACTTGAATCGTAATTGATTTAATGCTCACGAGTATGCACTATGTAAACATTGTATTATTTAACCAGTATTCAAGGCAATCTAGCGAAGACTGTAATCATGTTAAAGAACTAAATAATAAAAACAATGGCAAAATAATGTGCGAGTCCCAGATGCGGTTTATACTTTAACATTAGCAATGTACTTTTTGAATTATTACGCAGGCAACTAGGTTAGGTGTGTGTGAGTGTATATACATATAGATGCAATTATGTATTCTGATAGATTTGAAGTTTATCATTTTTTTCCACGTAGAAGAACGTTTACACGAATAATAATAAAAATAAAAAAAAGAAAAGGAAAATAATATGCGCACACAGTAAATATATATATATATATATATACGACATATACGTAGACCATAAGGACTGCTTCAGTACTACTATTACCCATTTGCTCGGGTTTTATTAATTCCTTTGTTTTATTCAGTACACAAAACGCGTGAGGTATTGATATTTTTTTTTCTTTTCCTTAGCAGTACCTAAGGTACACGCGCGTTTCCCCTTGCCACTTGTGCAGCCTATATAATATATACGAATTTAATTAATGTACTGTAATACATATACGTACATATTATTGTATATATATAATAAATACCTGCGGCTAATAATACTGTTTCACTCGTTCTTTCTCTTCCAGCGCGCGTGATTTTACTTACCGTGATACAGCGAGAACGTCTGCACCGCGAGGTTACGAGAAAGAGAGAAAAAAAGTATTCCCCGAGCACGTCCGAGATGTGAATCAGCGAATAGTGGATATAATAATATTGTGTTTGTTGTATACATATGTTTACGTCATGATGCAGGGTGTATACTGTATATGTTATGTGTACACACGAATGTGCACGGTTATTGAAAAAGTATGTACCGGTTCCGGGCTCACGTTCAATGCTGGTTGTCCTATGCAAAATACTTATTCGCTAGAACAGCGTTTCCCAACCCGGGGTATGCAATGCACACCTGAAGGGCAGTGATCCGGTGTTCCGTGAACAAAAAGGGTAAGTGGTCCACCAAAATTTAAAACCCAATGGAAAAAAATCCATAAAGTAAACAGCATTTTTAGTGTCATCGATTTAACATTTTGATCTGTATCGGTTTCTAAAACACAATAATATAAGACACATGTGGAAATAAGAGGGGCCGGGTTCTTAGCCTCCGAATTCCATTCAAAGACTCCCCCATATTTTTCATAAATTCCACAAGGTTAATAGAGTTGGAGGGGGACTAATCAAAGAAATAAACATATTTCCTCACCCCTCCCCTATTTTTTTTTTCTAATCCGACATTTGATCAATTATAAGAGATGTATAACCGTGAAAAATCATCATGTTCCGCAAAAACCTTATAAAATATTAAGTGTTAAATCATTGGGAAAAGGTTAAGAATTACTTTAGAGGTACAAGAGTTGATATCAAATGGTACGTGAAATAAAATGAGCTATGTCAGAGAAATTGACTTTGATACGTTTAAAACGGTATTTTGAGGGCCTCTTCTGTTTTGTTTGCTCCTGAAATTATAACTTAACTACCACCTACCTAAAAACTACGCCCACGTGGATTAGTGCGTAAAATGTTCAGAAACGAGAAAAAGAGCTGTCAATAATTTGATGAGGGTGGGAGGGAAGAGGGTAGGTAAAACACTGATGAAGATTAAAGGAGAACTTGAGTGAAAAAACGTTAAGAGCCCCTGTATTAGGACATAACGAGATCACGAGAATATTTACAGGTAATAAAAAATTTTTTTACTTAATTGTATTATGTGTACTGCGTATACCTAACGTATTTTACTCAATCACGATGAAACAAATTAAGGAAACGAATGACAAATTAGGTATATTTTATCATTGTTATTTTTTATTTCGGATTATTTTATATGTTATCAGGCAACAATTTTACAGTTAGCCATCGAAATAGATAAACATTATTATTATATTGCTTATCTATCTCAAAGCTAACCTAATATTTTATAGTTATTCTTATCGTATTCATTCGAAATCACATTTCGAAAAATTGGAAACCGTATAAATAGGTACGTCTCGTTCGAGTTGGGTCTTCTCTTTCAATTATTTTCGTACGTGATCGTTTCTGAACTTTAAATATTTTATGTTTATTCGTAGTGGATTTTTGCCAAGGGACTCTCGACGTCACACGTCAATGTATTTAGACTATGAACCCACACCAACTATACGTGTTTTCTAAGGAAAACCACTACAATTTGTTAACAATTGGACTATTATTATTAATTCCGTTTCACCGAGCACGAGTGTGAACAAAACCGTTCGTGTGTAATGCGTTCAGAACACGTAAGTTTGTTATTATATCATAATTACATACATACGTACACAATTAGTTAAACAATCATCTTTTTTTTAACACGAGATACGTCGAAAAAACACGATAGCACGATCCAACAGGATGGTTTATTATAGGTATAAAACTTTCTTTCAAAATGACTTCAAATTTTTACACTTGTGATGATAAGTTTATTAACTTTTCAAAAAGCCATAATTCATTGAAACCAACACCATATATTGTTATATCACCGCTGTCGTGTATAAACGCGTAGCTTACGTTCAAACAATAGAAATTTAAAAAAAAGTAAAAATAAATAGAACCTAATAAAACAATAAACTCGGTTTTATATTACACTTGAGTTGCGTGTTATCGGTGTCTTTCGGTGAGTATGAAACAAACGATCGATTTGTGTTTAAGTCTTTTAATTCATAGTAACTTCATTAAAATACGAGTATTCTTTAAAAACATACGATAAATTGAATCACATTTTATTCTAAACGAAATAATACTAGGACAGTTTAAGTACTATAAAAATGTTGTTTAAAGTTAATACATAGACAATATTAACTCACACAGGTTAAAGAGTTAAATCAAACTCTATCGAACTTGTCTACCAAAGTCTCCCGTTCTTAGTCCCGACTTCTTTAATAACATAGTCTTATTTCCTTTCTTAGGGAAACTCAAAACATTTGTACTAATCAATCTTTTGTATAGGTTTTTTTCAAAAAGCCATTGTGCAACACGTTTAAGGGTATCCGAAAGATTGGCAAAATAATTATCTCTGCGACACTGCAATTTTGTGATTCATACACGAGCCAAATATTTCATTTATTCTGGGAACACTAATTATGAAATACGTGAAATCCAGAGTTTGTTACTCTAGTAAAAATATAACGGTTTCATCATAATATTTGTACGTGGTTTTCTTTTTTTTTATTGATATGCATAATACATATAAATAAATGTGATGACCTTACGAACTTAGTGCGGCCTGTAGATATTTTTACTATTCATAAATTGGTACACCTTGAATATCAGAGCAATTATTATTATTACAGAAGCACCTCGTGTTGCCGAATCCTTAAGAATAAAGTCCATATTAAATATAAATATAAATTAACATTACCATATAAATATACCTTTTTAAAAAACGTTTAATTTCCTGGAATCCACTAGGTTCTACAAATTATTATTAAAATGAAAATAGGATGGACTGTGATTGTGAATGTATAATATAACATATTAACTATACACACAGCAACCTCTGTAACTCAATACATACGGAACCAGAATATTTATTGTAAATATTGTTTATTATTTTTTGAATACTACTAAACTAATATTTCACTATAATTAATATTAAAATTGAATATTGAAATTTACAATTCAAATAACTCATTATTAATTAGTACATTTTAATAATTTAGCACAATTACCACCTTAAGAAAAAAAAAACAGACTGGACATGCTGAACTGTAGATATATGTATGTAAGTAGGTGTGTATTATACTCGCACGGTTACACGTTACAATGTAAGTCTAGAGTAAATGCCATAGAAATATAATGAATATTATATTATACTATGGTTTAAAGATACCAAATACAGGTACATATTAAACTATCATTAGGTAAGTACAGGATAATATGCAAGCAGATTAGTTCAGGTCACATAAAGACATGTCGTACGATGTTCAAATAAATCATATCGGTTAGTAGCAGAGTTCACTGTTTTATACACAGTCACTATACAATATTATTATAAAGCATACTCATACATTGAATATTAAAATACATTGCTTTACCTAAATGTTCTCGTAAATCCATATTATTAGAAATTTAATAAATATTTCTCAAAATTTTTTTTATTCCATAGATCTACATTAGTATTTAAGTGAATTTTATTTTTTACAATTATTTTACATATTTGATATTCACATCTAGCATTTGAGGTAAACAAATATTTCTCTGCTATATTATATATAGTATCTGCTTTTAACCAAATATTCAAAAGGTTTAACAATCTCATTTAAAACTAACAACTTTTTGGGAGGAGAGATAAGTAGAATTTATTACATATGACAAAATTTATATTATAATATTAATTTTTAGTATATGGAAAGAACGACATGTTTCTTAACGAAAAATTTCTATCCAAAGACAATAAAAAATATAGTAAATAAATGAATTATTTTTATTTGAAGGAATTTTATAATATTTATCCATATAAATAGATACATTATTATCTGTTTATGAACCTATGATGTATAAATCACTAGTAGGTATTATGAACAAACCTATTTGAATAGAATATCCCGAATAAAGTAATAGAAATAATTTTATACCATTTAAGTTTTATTTCTTTATAAGTATTTTGCCGTCACTGATATCAAATTTAAAACCTAATTATTATTTTATTTGTTGGCAATTTCAAATCTATATTTATTTAATTATACTCTTGCCTATCTCTATAAGAAATGATTACAAATATTTTAATATATTATAATAATTATATACATGACAATTAATCAAGAATATTGAAACATAAATATTTTATAATAAACATTATAATATATATATAAGTATTATACTGAATAATAATATCAGCTATTTATTGTTATAAGTCGTTAATTATTACAGTAAGATATATATATAAGTGTAATTCAATTTTAGATTTGCTAATGGTTATAACTTTAAAATTATTGCTCTATTTTTTTTTTATTGTTATAGTATTCGAAAATAATTTTTTTGAACAATATTTTTATAAAATATTTGGATTAATATTCTAAATACCATTTTCTCTGAGTATTCGCGTAATTATTCTAAGTACTTTTTAAAAGTATTTTATCCAACTATTCCAAGTGCACGTGTGATCGTAGTACCTACATAATACATAAAATGACAACATTGTTCATTAAAAAAATTTTTATAAATTAAAAATTAAACTTATGAATACTTGAAAATGACTTAAACATATAATTGGGTGCAGTGTTGTAAAAAATAAACTAATACTGTACACATATTTTTTTCACTTCATTCTAGCGCGTGCCGATTCCGTGTACATGAATAATTTCACGTTCTCATTCGATACCACTAGTTGATTGTCTGTTTTACTGTTTTGTTTTTTACAAATATAATCATTTGAACAGAAGCATATGCGTAACAGTAATTATGCGACACACTGCATTGTCATATTATTATTATCTACGAGCTGTACACACAAATCGGATAAGTATAATTAAATAATGGTCGGATGCAAGTAAATTATAATATTTAATTCATAATTACACGAACAAATAAAACTAAATGATAAGTTGGTGATGACATTATTTTGACGCAGGTTCTTGTGAAATAATAATATATAGGTACATAAAATAACATAACGTATCCTTTTTTTTTTTTTATTAATAAACTTTTCTGAGTAGCGAGTATTATACGAATTTTAATTAAAGTAAATGGTTGACCATAAACACGGAAACCCCTAGAAAATTAACATAATATAATGGGGTTAACAAATAGTTTTGTCGAATTAGGCACCTATTAACGTTATCCGATTTGACCAAATTTATTAGATTTAATTTGTTTTATGTAGGTACCTATATTATACCACAAATAATATTTCATATTATGTAACGTTATTATGAGGATATTTCTAAATTCTAGAGGTATACTTGCAAATATTAAATATTTTTTTTTTTTTTAGTATAAAACAGCAAAACAAATGTTCATGAGTTCCGAAGTTCTAACAACAATTCATTCTTCGTTGACTTAATACCGTTTGCTTTTATCAAAAATACAGGGAATTTCTCGTTTTTGAAAATTTTATTTACAAAAATTTAAATCTGAAAATTACATATCCTTTACTCAAAAAATTACCATGTTAGGTGTTATCTATGTTACAAGTTTAAAAAAAACTTGCTCTATGAATTATATTTCAGTACATGTAAAAAGTCAGATTTTTTTTTCAAAATTATTTATTTTCTTGTGAAATTTTTTACTTGCAAATTACAGTTACAATACAGTTGTGCCAGTAAAAATAATAGCAAATTGAATGTCTGGTTAACCTGATGACCGGTATCACTCCATTATACACTTTCGATTATTGATTGTTCATAACTGATCGGGGAAATTTTCAATTGAAATTTAACGACACGAGCAGCTAAATAAGTGAGTAAGGAAAGTTTTCAAAGTGAGCGGAGCAAAGTAGATAGCAGATTTCTGTAAACGTTGTAAAGGCACTTCCATTTTTATATACAAGTAATTACAATCAAATGCAATAATTGATATATTGGATACTAAGCATGTTAAACGCAATTATCAGTTGGATTTATTGAAATCTTGTTAGAATAAGATTTTGAGCGCGATTTATTCGTGCTTTGACAAAGTGTAAATGACAAATGTATTTCGAAATGCACAATATCGGCACACTTAATGAATACCAAACTAATACGAATAAAATCTGTTGCATTTCGCGGTTGATGTGTATCGTTTCTTTTTATTCCGCTATTTTTTTTCCTCGAGCAATTCTCCGCGCGATTGACGCATACCCAAAAATGTACACCACAACAGTAAAAAATTAACGCGAATTACGATATAGTGTACGTGTAAATGACGTATGTGTACACAGATTTCGACCTTATCTATATTTCTAGACGCTTTATTTTATGCTCGACACATACGAGGTATGTATGCCCGTTGTCAGTCCGCATTCTTCGTGTAATAAAAAGCGGTGACATCGTGTAGGAGGTACTTATTAACTATCGGGGATTAGTCGGGATATTTCAGTGGAGTCTAAGTAGAAGATACACATGAAACGTATTCAGGTAAAGTATTTAAGTGTCATATTCAACATTCCCAGTGCTTATTCATCATACAAACTACAATACCTTAGAACAGCGGTTCACAAACTTTTTTCGGCGGTGCTCTCTTTTGGACCGAATTCATTCGTGGTGCCGCCGATGAAAAAGTTTGTGATGATATAAATGAAAAATTGTGAAAATAAAAAGAAGGAATGTCATCACTAAATAACATTATTAAATAATTTTAATAACTCCATTGAACATCATTTTTATTCTTTTAAAAAAAAAACAAAAAAACAAAATATTTTGGGAGGAGAAAATTATAGCATGAATGATAGGTAACTACCCAACCCAATTAATAAATAAATTTTATACTTCGTACCACATCAATATACTCACTTTTGGTAGCTAATAACTCAGTGAACCCATTGGTGGGGAAATAATAACAATTTGGGAGGGGCTAAAATTTTAATTTGTTTAATTTATTAATGATGTTAACCTTAAAAATTTAAAATAGAGAAAACACCTGGGGTCAATATTAATCTCTTTAAGAACCTTTGACTCAAACCTTTATAATTATTGGCTTTCAAATTTAACCAGAAATCGACGTACGAGAATTGCTGTTAAAGGAAAATGTTAACATTGGGTTTGAAATCAAGTCAATCAAATATTTAAAATTAGCCGAAGATTAATTTAGGGTTTTGAATTTAATAAGAAGTGATTCAGTACCCATTCACAGTCTTTGAAAGACACTTCTTGAGTTTTTGAAACAAAAATAATTCCAAAAAAATTGTAACTCATTTTTATTATTATTATTATTTTGAGCCACGATGCCCTAAGGACGCAGTTTGGGAACCGCTGCCTTAGAATCGAAAATCGATTTCTTTTTTCTAACGGCACAAGCTATTTTATTATAATATCATATATGTAATTAATAATTGTTCACGCGTTGTCTCGAATGGCCTATCTATATGCACACCCAAGATTTTTGCCTACGCCGTACAATTGGACACCCGAGTTGCATATTATGATATTAAACATAATATAATATTTTATAAGTACGACTCCGACAGCTATGACGTTCCTGCGCGTATATTTATATATTTCAAATTACGCACACGAGACAAAAATTATGCAACCGCGGCGCGTGGGTCGTAGCCCTTGTACGGCACACAGGATATTGAATACACACGCAAACATATGGTCGGTATTTCCTATACATAATAATAATGATAATAATATAACGTAGGTACCGACACCATTATAAAATAATACAAAAAATACACGTGCAAGCTTCTGGGGGAAAAAAAAAAACGAAATAATAACCATAGAAGCAGGTTAGGCGTGTACAAGGCGGTAAAGGCGTATTATTATTATTATTATCACTATATATTATAATAATAATTATGATTATGTTTATTGTTGTATTATATACATAATTATGACATTGTGCGTGCTCTTGCGACCATCGGTCGTCGTCGTCGTCATCAGTAAACGCCCGTGGAACGGCCGTCGTTCGGCACATAATATAAAAAATAATATTATTAGAATGACAACGGTGGTTTTCGTTATTAGTTTTTATTGCTGTAATAACACAACACAATTTCTGACGCTTTTTTTTTTTTTTTAATTACGTTCTTTTGACGGGATGTTAGAGAAAGTTACCACATATCGTTTTGTAGCAAAATATTATTGAAATATACAAATGCGTATGTATTAACCATACGAGAGTGTCTAGCACATTATTATAAATATTTTTAGGCAGATAATTTTCATTATTCTTCAACACTTTTTCACCATTTTTTCAACAGACCAATGGTTTTCAAACTGTGTGCCTTTAACTACACAAAAATGTTTTAAAAAAACGTCTATTGAATACCCACAATAGCGATCTCTATTATTTCTTTCAATAGGTCAAATAATATTGTACCTACAATAATAATGTTTCGAGGTAATTTAAGCTAACTTTTTGTGTCAAACATTAATCATGTTCAGCTTTGACACAAATAGTCGAGGAAAAGGGGCAAGGAGATGTCCGTTTACCCGAACGGAATTCAATTCGATACAATTGGTAAATATGATAAATAGGAAAAAACAAACGGTTTCCGCGTTTAAAAAACTCGCGGCAAATCAATCCGGGATCTGTCACGTAATAAATGCAGCAGGTGACGGACGATTAAAGCGCTTGCCTTGCATCGTGCAAACGAGAGTTTAAAGTTCCACCGAACAAACTATCTCTCTCGTTCACGCGCTAGTGCTGTTCGGACGATTATATTACATTACATCGTAATAAAAATGTTTACACACACGCGCACAATAATGGCAAATATAATAAGTACACACAAGTAGGTACAAATTGTTTTAGCTGCAGTGTGCACATTGTACATGCGATATGTGGCTTAATGCGATTCGTTTAAAAAACAATTATTATTATTATTTTTTTTTTTTTTGCTCGTGATAAAATGTGATCAATGCAACTTAGTAACGAAAAAAAAAAAACATTTACGCTCACACAATATCATAACATTATATAAATACACCGATAATAATTTATGAATATTTTACACAAGATATCAAATAATGTTAACTGTACGTTATTCCGCCGCGCAAACACTCGTGGACGGACCCCGCAGCAATACTTTCGATAAGCATAATATTTCGTGAAACGAACAGAGTTCAAGTATTCCAATATAGTTGCGGCTGCGAGAAGAACAACAATAATGAACGACAGATTCGAATCGTGCTTACACTGCGAATAATGATCATAAAACAATAATTTTCGATTGTTGGCATACTGTGTTCCGTTATAATGCACACGCGTCAATTCTGTTTTAATATTATTTATATTTTTATTTTTTTCGAATTTAATAACTAGCTTTTTTCGACACACGAGTGTACGATGACCAAAGCAACATTCCACCATATGGGGACGAAAATACCAAAGACCCAGACCTAATATGGTCACCAAATAATAACGCCTAATACGTTAATATTATAAACGTAATACGTTACAAATATTTTTCTCTCTTCATCCTGTCGTTATTGCGTTGACGAGTTATATAGAACGTTAATCCATTATTACCCACGGTTGTAATTCCGTCTCGGAAATTATGTTTCGAAATACGCAAGGAGAAACGTCGTTTTTTCCTCCCAACAACTGTTTGTTCAAATCATATATTTAAATTATTACTATACGAGATAAGTAGGTATGCAAGAATGATCGGAAAATTATCAATGACGTGCACATATAATATACATAATTATAGGTAGATATGTTAATGTGTATAGTAAATAATAGTCAAATCTTCATGAAATAATAATTTACCTACTACTCGTTTAAAATATTTTTATTATTTTTTATAATACGGCAAAAACACATAATTATTGCGATACTGTACAACCTCGACTGTATAACTTTTATTTATTTATTTATGGGACAAGTCCACTAACAAAAATAAATAAATAAATAAACGTATAAAAGTGGTGTAATTTGTTTTTATTAAATTGAAAAATTATTTTATAAATCAAAAAAATTTTAATATTCATCAAATATTTCGATTCAAACTTTTGTTATTCGATTTTATTTTAGTTGATTTTATAATAAAATAGTAAATATTAACGAATCGTAGAACGCACGTGGAGATTTTAACGTTTTAATAATAGTCTTCTTGTGATTTCTATGCGTTTTAATATAACCGAGTTTATGAATGATTTTCATGTGTCACACGAGGCGAAAATAAATTGAACGTAAACAACAGTACAGTAATAATAATTAAAAACACAATATTATTATAATTTAGCAGTACATGCACGGCAGTACAGTGTAACCTATAGTGCGTTCAAGAGAATACCACCGGATTGTAATAATAATAATATATTTGGTGGTTCCATCATCGATATTCGAGACAAATCATTATAAAATATCGTACAATAGTTGAAATCTCGACCGGCCACGAAATCACACAACGTGCGGAACTATTCGAAGAATACAATAATGTAATAATAATGATACACGAAATAGAACTTGATGGTCGCTTTATTCGAATTACGAAACAGATCGCCAACAACAATGAAATTACGAGTTTGACAATATAATAATATGATGTACAATATAATATTACATTATGTTTAAGCTCACCCTTTGAATGTCGAAGGTGACATATTATTATAATATTTACCACACTATTTACCGGTATGAGCCGTATTACAATTAAATACATTTGATAATATTCACCTTGTATTCTACCAAACAGAAACTATTGTATTTGAAACAAATTTTACAGAATTTAAAGTAATTTGAAGCACACAAAATAAAAGTAACGAGAAATAATAGTGATACGTGATTCCTAATAATACGATTTTCACGCTTCGTAACAAAATCATAACTATTGTGACACTATTTTTTTCTGATGGGTACATAACAAAAGAATTGTTATATTTCTGTGGTGTGTACAACGACCGTTCTTAACCACTCGTTGTATTCAAAGTAAAAGTAATCAATTTACAAGTCAAGTGCTGTGCTCTGTAACCAAAACAAAAATCGGAAATCATGTCTGTCGAGTGTTGTGTTTGTTTTGTATTGTGTACACATATTATAATATAGTTAAATTTTTTTTCAATTTTAAATATTTACCAAATAAATTAAAACTGAAAAATAAAAAGATGTTCAACGGAACACGATATTTGTCTTTTATCCAGACCACACAAACGTAAAATTAAAAGTATTTTCCAAACTCTCAACTGCGCGATGTGTTTAGCCCATCCCTGACAACCGATATCCGATCAGGATCCGTTTTGGAGTTGTCTGAGAGAAAACAGGCCTCCAGAGATTTACCGCCGAATCCTCTCGAAAAAAAAGATGAAAAGACGGAAAACACACGCTCGAACACGTGCAGCAGTGGCGTCCTCGCCGATGTATAAATACTGTATGTGCGTCGTCGTCGTGTCGTCGTGCGTTAGGTCTTTGTTTCCGTTCGCGTATACCGTACACATGTGTATATTATATTATAGAGGTACGTCTATAATATTATTATGTTCTACTGACTGCGGCACAACACATGACCCCGTGCGCACGACCGGAAATCCCGAGCGGCGCATCCATACAGGGAAACGCGACAGAAAGATTCAAGGCAACCGCTGTGTGGTTGTAACACTGACCACCGTTATTGTTTCTTAACAGCCGACAGTAATAAGGACGATTTTATTTTGGTCAGTGTCAATTGCCGAGACGATTTTAACCGCGCACTATGCGAAAAATACCACCTATAACGCACATTTATTTGAATTTATGTTTTTGGTAAATACGGATATACCGAAAATCCGATAAAGTAAAATCCCCCCCCCCCGGAATATAAAAATAAAATAAATAAATAAAAATATTTTTTAACCGCATTTTAAACCTATACTTTACTATACATTTAAAAAAAAAAAAAAACGGATGAGCACCTACCCGATTTCCCTACATTCACATAAATTATTTAATAAAATTTACATGCCCCGCGCCCTTTATACATCTATTTATTTACTTAGTTCACGACATGTGGCTCAAATACAACAATTTTCAGTCTACAGTAATTAATATATAATCTAGATAATAGAATGATAAATTGCAAATAAAGAAAAGCTAACATTTAGTTTGAAGTTACATTAAGAAAACTATAACTATGATTTCTTAATTATTTTATAAAATTCATAGGTAACTCCAGCTTTTACTCATTAGTAAGTATAACTATTAGAGTGTTTTGTAAAAACTTTTAAACAAAATATGATGTCACTGTTTATTTCAAAGTCATTCTTTTTTGTACGAATCCAAATGTTAAGACCATGACATAGATATTCGTGTATCGTTGTATGATTTTCATTTTTACCATTATGATTTTATTTTAAGCTCATAATTCAAAATTAAATCACTTTAACATTTACCAAAAATTTATTTGATTTCCTATCATATTTTTAGATTCTGAGCGAAGTGAAGAAGCTAGTGTTTTTACAATGATGTTTATTTTTTTTTTCTGTGTACAACTTTTCGTATAGAAATACTTGTCCAAAAGTTTCGATCAATAACTTTTTGAAAC
>JAIPRM010004708.1:0-22288 GCA_025469315.1 Stegophylla sp. TES_Ste_2020 | reverse complement strand
ATACTAAAAAGTGTAAACATAAAAAAAAAACAAAAAAAAAAAAATAAACATCATTGTAAAAACACTAGCTTCTTCACTTTGTTCAGAATCTAAAAATATAAAACTTGATTTTTTTTTTTTTTTTTTTATTATTCCTTGTATTATAATATATTATCACATAATATAAATACAGTACGACTTGATGCGTCAATTGTTTAAATATAATAAACATAAATTATAATGCACTGATCACAATTATTATGAAATAATTATTTCCTTGGATAATCTCTTTTTACTTATCATATTTGTTAACCTTAGGCTCGTAATGTGTGCGTGAGTGTAAGCCATAATATGACAGACAAGGCACAGATTTTTGGTCATCAGTATTTATTTGGATTTACCACGAAACAAATTAAGGATATTTTTCACAGTGAAAAAAAACAAAGTTATTTCCTGTAAGCTAATTTATTCTGTGAAACTAAAAACAAAATAACAATACATTAAAGGCGTGTCATTCTACAGTATAAACGTGAAACGTGAAGTAAATTTTCGGAAATTATTTTCTTACGTTGTGCAATACACGATGATGCATTTTAATATATTTTTAAAGGACTAGGGAAAATAATCATCTCCTACGTTTGAATACAATTGTTTACGGTATTATACGCGTTTCCGTTCTGAGTGTAAAAATTTTAATTTTTTAACAACCTTTTGTTTATTGTGATTTTTTTTGTATTCCTAAATATATATGAACATGCGTTATCATGCACTCTCAGCTATTTCATTCTTTGAAATTCACTTTAAAATACACTTTACAATATTATCTTTGTGTGGATAAATAAAAAAAAACAAATTAAATGATATTTTGAAATAAAAATAAAAAAATCATTTATCTGGAGATAATTTGTATTTTCATGATAAATAATCCCAAGACAAAAATAATTAGTTCAATTAAAAATAACAAACAACTGTAGAGATATGATTTAATTTGATTTGTTCAATTCACAATATGTTCACTATTGAATAAACAAATCTAAATGATGGTAGTTATTCGCCCCCAGTGTCGGAGGAAACGAAATTAGGTAGTTAATTATATTTTAATTAATATTATAGTTATTAGTAGAACGTAGACGAATGTATCCCCCGTAGGCATTAAATTTTTTTTTAAAACTTTTTATTCTGTTTTGCTTCTGGACGTGTAAACTTCAGACGAATTTGCATAATACCTACTGTGATCAGTATAAATAAGTTGTGAACCATTGTGCTGTGAAGTAGTTTATCGATGTTATCAATAAGGTTTCATGTCACGCGAAACCGTACATATGCGATTAAACATATTATACATCTATTATAATATTATGTGTATCGTATCGGTTACAGTGAAAATAAAAAAATATATATAATGAAAACGAATACAGAATTGATCACATGCGCACTCATTTACGTCAGACAGAAGCTATGCCAACCGGATCGTTGGCTTTTTTAAATCGGCCACACGCCTCTGCTCATACATATTGGTACACGCGGAGACCTCACACTACGATAATTTATAACTACATAATAACAATAATTAAACCTGTAACAAACGTGTAATCGATGTACATTAATTATTAGTCCCATCCGGTGAAGCGTATATATGCGTGTATCGCGATCGAAATAAATCATGTGCAGGCATCGTCGACGAATAAAAAAAAAATTATCCGGAAAAACGTGCTGCTCAGTGATACTTTTTGTCTTTTGCACAGCTGTCGACCGCCGTCACGTTATTGCATCGATTATTTTACGAATAATCTCTCTGCATTTTAAATTCGTACTTTGGCGGCTATTGACTATAACAACTGTATTATAATATTGACTGTAAATAAATCATTAGTCTTCGAAACAAAATTGCCCACGGAAAACAATTATTATCATTAATCTGATTGATAAAATGAATACGTACTCTTAGATGAAGTAAAGATTATTTATTTATTATTATTGAACGCAATAATATTAATAACGTGGAATATTCAATCAATTCAAAATAATATAAAATCGATAGATAAGAAGTGCCGTGCTAACCATCAGTGGCGCCCTAGGGCAATTATATTTTGCGCCCCTAATATTCTAAAAACATTTAAATTTTAAACATGGATAAAAAAAAAATTGATCGCTCCGCTCGCAAATTACTACATAATCTAAACATTCTAACTAAAAGATTGTAAAAATATTATTTTTTTTATATATTCATTTAATAGGAATATTTTTTAGTAAAAAATAGACTAATAAGTTATAAATACTTTATTTTAACTGTAAAATTATATATAATTTTTTTAAATTCTGAACGAAGTGAAGAAGCTAGTAGTTTTACAATGACGTTTATTTTTTTTTTCTGTGTACAACTTTTCGTATGGAAATACTTGTCCAAAAGTTTCGATCAGTAACTTTTTTGAAACCAGATTTGCCTCTAGATGATACTTTAGAGAGATCATTTTTTGAATTTCTCAATTCTTCAATTTTTTTTTTTTTGGAAAAAATCACCCAAAATTTGACAAAAACGATTCGGAAACCATCATTTTTTGATCTGAACTATATGAAAATTTAATCATAGATAGAAAATCATATAGGAAAGATTTTGGCTCCGTGACAAACTTGGAGTAGAATTACTTACTGGGAATGGGAAAGTACTAAATTTTTGCCGTCCTTTTTTAAAATACTGCTACTTCTGCCACCCCGAGGCACTTGCCCTATTTGCCCCCCCCCCTCACTTTGCACGGCTCTCGGTAAGAATATACCGCAAAATAGGGCTTCTACGTACGAGAACAAAATAATATGTGTTAAATCAATTATGTATAATAATGCGATATTATTATTTACGTGTCGAGTTTGTATTTTTAGCGCAGTAGCTGCAGCTCACATTAAGTTACAATATTATATTATATTCGTTTTAATTGCTGACCACGCGGCGTTTAAAAATACCTATCACATTACACGACGATAGGTGTTAGGATCAATTTTGACTATCGCGTGCATACAAGAAATAGCGATGTACAATAATATTTATCAAAATGTACCCACACACATAAATGCATATTATAACATCACGGTATATTAGACGTGTAATTATAGCATTGAAAAAAGGATTTCTATAGCCGGAATCGTCTTTGGGTTCCAGAGATTATCACAAGACGAACGCCACAAGAATATCTATGTGGACACTTAAAAGAATCGAACGGATTATAAAGATATATAAATGGGATTTACGCATGAATCCGAAACGAATCGAATGGGGCGTCGAACGTAATAGGTTTTAAGTGTATACACGCTTAGAACAAACTATGAATGATGATCGTTCCCAGAGGTTTTTCAGAAGTGTTCATATTATTATATCTATATAACATAACCAGCTGAGTTATCGTGTATGAATAAAGAATATCATTATTATAACAGCTTTTATGACTTATTTCAATAAAAGCATTTTTATAATAAATTGACGAAAAGAAAAATGTACGTGTTTTGATTAGTATCCAATGCATTTCATTCATAAAAATAAAATATTTATGTTTTAAACTAATCAATTTAAAAATAAAAAAAAAATTAAAATGTGTGAGCTTTAAGAAAAACGCAATACATTGTTTATATATGTCAGCTAAATTCAATGTCAGATATTCCAATGTTTGGGTTGTAGGGTCATTTATTCTAACATTCCAAACCGATAATAGCGACTGCGTTAATTTGTTTACAATATATTTGGACTATTATAAAAAGAAAAACTAATGACGAAGACCTCAAATGTATATTAAAAACAAATTATAAAGTATCTTATAAAGAAAAAAGTCGTATAAAAACTAGTTCGATCGATATGTCTAATTCTAAAATATATTCATATTTTTTTAGTCAGTATATTATTATTATTATTATGGTTTTTATAATATTACGTAATTATCATGTAACATTGTTGTTTACACGAATTTTGATACCAATTAAGTTACCTTGGTATTTTTAACCAGTTATTTTTTTACCACCTATATAGTTATTATATTTATTACTTATACTAGAAAAATTTACTTTGAAATTATTACAATATTTTTAAGTTATGAACTATTAATAAATTTTTTTCTGTCAAACCCATGTAATTTAAAAATTTTAAACTTAAATCAAACTTAATTTTTACTGTGTACGGAAACTGACGAGAAATATTTGGAAAATAATATTGTTATTCGTTGAAAAAAAATGTTTGGTTTTCTTCTGACAACGAAATATGTATACGACCGAATCGATTAAATTGTTCATACGAATGTGTCTAATATCATCCTGTTTCATCAAATATTTGGAATATAATACATATTTATTAACTATTAGTGTCATTACTATGCAAATAATTTGGAAATGCCGTCACCAAAAAATGCCCCACCCAAGTTCCCTTGAACTAGATCTTGGACTGCGTTAACACAACAATAATGCATATTTTACAAGTCTTGTATTAATGCGGCGTATCTTATTCGTATATTTACACGAATAATAAACAGGGTAAAATAATAATTATAATAACAGTGACTTAACATCGAGTGTGTGGGTGTATTATGAACATAAGTTATTATTATTATTATGTGGAACGGTGTAATTATCACTGACGCGTGCGCGGAAGCGCGGGGGATGGCGGCAGTGGCGGCATTATACAAGTAGACTCCTCGGCGGGCGGCCACCGCCTCCGGTCTCACCACTCACTCGCGCGCGCGCCGCCGCCACCGTCGCCGCCGCCGCCGCCGCTGACTCGCTCGTACGTCTTCTCGTCTTTGCTACTCGCGCGCCGTTCCCACGCTTCCTGAGAAGTCCGTTTCACGACCAGTGTTTTTATCATCATCAGGTTTTTTTTTTTTTTTTTTCATTCTGTATTCCTCCCCGCCACCCGTAGTCATCCGTTCTTTTTTCTCGTCTCTCATTCACTATGCCACTGCATACACATTTATAATAAAATATATTTTATAAGACACAACAATAATAGAAAATACAATATAAAAATATAGGTACGGAGTGATTCAGTTGTCGGACTTCACAAGCGTTTCCTTTGTTGATTTCCGAGTGTTTTCGAATACAGCATCCTCGTCGGCGAATAAAATATTATCAAAACGTTATAATATGATGATTATTATCGATACTCGTGTTTGCAATAACAACGAGAGTCATTCTCGATTATTGAAGTGTATTTTAAACGATGTCACCGTCAAACTTGATTAGCTGCTGCAGTCATACATTGATTTTATCGCAATAACGCCGCTTACTACTATTGGCTTATTCGATAATGCAGATAATTTAATATGCTGTTTAAAATGCGTCCGATGCGGTGGAAAACAAACAAGTTTGTTAGCGAATCACATACGAATTTCGTGTTTGACGCAGGACGCGTAGGTCCACTTTAAAATTGTCTCAGAAAACGACGATTTTGACTGCTAATAATATTTGTGAAAATATTGATGAGGTGTCGGAGAAGCGCGAGTTCCTTGTGCGAATGAAAACTTGACCGGGAAAACGGAAATTTGTTTAATCGCTCTGTATATACACGCAACGGGAGACTGCGACATTGTGCGCAGGTATACGACGAAGTTATAACTCGTATTACGCGTACATAGTGGTAATATTATTATTATCGTACGGTGTACAAAATACGATTCGGTAAAGTAACAACAATGCGGCGGCGGCGGTGTCGTCGCATAAACGCGTACGTCACGTGTATAATAATATAATATGATATTATTATGTATAATATACGAATGCGACGTGTCACCGCATTATCTCGACTTTCCCACCGCGAGGCGGGCGCGAGTCGCCGACGTCGTCGTTTTTTCTCTATCTCTCTTTCGGTCGTTGTTTTTTTTTTTTTTTTTTTCATAATGTTCCATTCCTTTTCTCCGTATAATACGCACGCCGACGACCGACGACGACGAGGATGAATGGACGCGATTTGTGACGGCCACTAGTGTTGTAATATTATTATATTGTATATCACATTCTATATTGTGTTCTTATTATTGCGTGCACCTATATATACGCGTATTATAAACCGTGTATACGTATATAGTAGGTACTTGCACCGAAATCCGCCGCCACGACCCGAGTACGCTACCGGATAATGTGCAGATAATTCCGCGTTTGACCGTATCCTCATCGCGCGCCCCCACCCCCCCCTTTTGACGACAGCGGTGTATAAAAATAATAACGACGTTTTACGGATAACAGAAAAAAAAAAAAAATTTGAAATACAAAAAAAAAATTCACGGATTTTCACCGTTTTCCCACTAGTTTTTCAGACGTTTTATATACAAGGTATTATATTTTTATTTTTGTGTATTTTTTCACCTTATTATTATTATTATTATTATTTTACCGCGCCGCCATGTTTATAAGGGGAATAATGGTAAAAAAAATCGAGAAGGTACGCGCGCTGTGTCGCGTTGCCTTTTATATATTATACCGATAATAGTCCGCACCGGCGATTTCGTTTTAAACGTCCGTAAGACGTATTCCAATTTTCTGTTTCTTTTTTTTTTTCTGTTATTATTATTCTGTTCTTTGATTTGTTTAGACCACTTCCGCCGGACAACACTTATTTTCGACACCATAATGGCGCATTATCGTTATTATTACTATTATACCCGTGGCCTATCTTGGACGGTAATTTGTGCCAGGTCGTCCGCTTATAGACGTATATACCACCTAGTACTTATTGTATATGCATGCAAACGACAAATTTGTTTCCACATAAAATTGATTCGTTTTATTTATTTAGGGTAGAAAAAAAGCTTTTCCGGAAAAGGAAATACGAAAACATGTTTTATTTTTATTTTTTTAAATCCGACGTAGAATGTATTTATGATCATCATACGTACGTACCTAAATTGTACAGCGTAACAAGTTAAATTAGACTAGCCATTAAATAGATTTATATTTAACTTACCTTCGCATTTATCATTTATTTTATTCTAAAACGTTGTTACATTATTTGTCGGCGTTTGATCAAATGTACTCGTATTACGATATAGAATGTATGCCATAACAATTACTTCATTCAAGTACGAAATTTCAAATTATGGATATTAGGAGGACGCTCCACACCCGCATGTGTTGTCCCTGTTTTCAATCTCACTTTTGTAATCAATACAACATAAGTAGTCAATATGTGTATTCAACAGAACCGATTTCGTGTTTTGGTTTTAATATTAGAGTGACTAATCGAATTTAAAGGTTAGGTGTTTTGATATACGTCGTTTTTTAAATTTTAAGTGTGTTATAAGAAGAGTTGGGATTTCAATGCTCTAAAAAAATTGCAAAGAAAAGTAATATAAAGTAAAGTACAATAAAGTAAAGCAAATCAAAGATAAATTAAATATAGACAAAAAAGCCGGACATTCTTCGTACCCTGGGTATATTTCGCTGTTCGAGTCAGATACACTTATAATGGGCGTGTTGAATTTTAAAAAGCCATTTCTTCAATAATTCGACTCTGAGCGTATTATGTTTATAATAATATAAAGAACAATAATAATCATCATTTTCAACACATCCACCAAGAAATTTTGAACCGAGGAGCAGAAATTTCTAAAATTGTTTACCCATACACAAAATTTTCTTGCTTTAAAATATTTCTCATATTATCTATTGTCTATCTATGTTTATATTTTCATAAAGTTGGGAATAAAAAAATTGATTTCCGAGTCTTTTTTGTCAAATTATGAAGTAGTAGTATTTTGGAGTAGAGTCAAATCTTTATAAAAATACTATAAGCAATAAAAAAAGACCGGAAATACGATTTTTGAGATTTTTTGAAATTTATTCTATTTTGCAAACATACTTTTAACTTGTTTGAAAATTAAAATATTTCAAAAACCCAAAATACAAATATAGATAAGGTTCTTACCTATTTACTATAATCTTAAATTTGCTAAATACATATTATACAAGCGTATATGCTATGTTGTACGTTTATAATATACAGACTATGTTTATACGGGTGTAGCGACCTCTAAATGTGAATAACATGTATAAGATAATATAAGTATAGACTCACTAGTGAGACAAGATATATAGTTTATACACAAAATTTATCGTAATACGATTTATACTCGTTGGTCTATAAAATGGACGAAAATTTGTTCACAAACTATTTGTATATTTTATTGTTTTTGTTAGTTTTACATTCTAAAATGTACATAAGTCATTAAAAAAACTTTTATGCGTTTACACAATTTTAGAACACTTATATACTACTGTACAATTATAAAGTGAACTAATTAAATGCAGCACTGCAGTGAATTTGAATATATACGTTTATATTTCACATGTTAATTAGTTTATTGCACTTGAATTAAATTTTATTGGCGATTCCAAAAGTACGTACAGTATTATAATTATGTATAATAAACCGATTAACTGTTAAATACATGTATAATGTAAATGGTACAGGTTTTTTTTTTTTTTTTTTTTGAAAATTTAAAATTATAATTCCAACAGGTATTCCTGTGTTACAAAAAAAAGTCAATAAATTCGATATAGTTATTAAAGAAACAAACGTAACAATATTATTACGTTATAATTTATAATGTTAATAAGGCAGGATAGTAAAAATAATAATCGTTTCAAAAGATTTACGAAAATTGTTTTACCGATACAAAAATCCGATTTTATAACCTCTAACTGTCGCGGGCGCAATTAAACACGTAAGTTAGCTACGAGTATAATTATTTTAATGACCACATTATATACGTGTTACCACGTGATATTGCGTATTGGAAATACGTGTTTACTGTATATAATACTCACACATCTCACGCATGCGATATGATAAATATATTTTATATATTATGTACCTGTACGAGAATATCCGTGGTAATTTTAATTAATATAAAGATGAATTTAAGTCATGAAGATTTTAATCTTAAATAATCAATTATATCACGAATTTATTTAAATATCCCAGGCACAGAAAATAAATTGAGATTAATTTTAGTTTGAATAATATTTGTTTTATATTAAATCTATTGTAATATTACATCTCTATAATTATTGTGAAAAATGATAAAAACAAGCTTTATTAATGCCAGCCACCCGACATTCGAGTTGGACAATATGCTTTTAGATTTTTAGACATCGTGTAGTGCAGGGATGACAAACGATTGGAACGGGAGAAATTTTTAATGGATTTTTTTTTATAGCACTTTTTTTTGTATGTCTGTTATCACAATTTCGGAAAAAATTTAACTCACCTTCAAAATATTTCATTCAGCTCTTCTTCAGATCAGAAATTACTTCTGTTCGGTACTTAAAAAAGGTATTCTTTCAAAATTCTCAAAGTTATGGATAACTATAGAGAAAATTGCTTTAATATCAGTAGGATAGCCAATAAATAGATTTTTGACGGATCAATTTGTTGAAAATTAGTCGCACCACTAAAACAATGACGTTAGAAACTTGAAGTTTTCACCAAATATCAACTATAGTGCCAAATAAGCTAAAATGATATACATTTTAGAAAAATAATAATACCCACCTACATGACACGGACGAAAAATGTCATTAAATTGGGTTTAATTTTGCGCTTTGGCACATTAATCAAATTCTCTACAAGTCCCTAGTGGTTTTATATAAACTGAAGCTTCATTCAGAATTATTTTATTAAAAAAATGATTAATTGTTTCTTTACAATTCAACGCACCCTTCAAATCCCACCCGAGGAGCAAAGAATACCCATGATGCGAAGTATGTCCGGCTTTTTAAAGTCTATAGGTAAGTGCAGTTAGATAAGTTTCAGATTTTAAAGACTTTTTAATCCTAGCACGTCGCAATAATATTTTGTCCTGGGCCTCGCAAAACCTGGCACCGTCTCCGCCGCGTATAAGACTCTATTCTCAAATGCGTCCATACACATTATCGAATTTGTTGAAAAAAAAATGAATATATTTTCAATTTTTTTTAATTGTTTAATGTCGTCAATAAACAGATCGTATCGTTTTTATTTTTGGTCTACTTAAGTAAAAGTAAAGTAAATACGTGGGTAAAAAATATGTTTTCGGTGAAATCCGCGTGTCTCGAATACCGTAATACCGATATAAAAAAAAAAAAAAAAAAAAAAAAAAAACGGGGTGCAGGCGACCCCCCGTCCAGGGGTGACGCGAGCGATTTGACGAGGGGTTGATGCACGCGCAGTGAAAGGGGACGGTCCCGCGTCACGGTCGCGTATGGGTATGTACGGAAATAATAATAATAATAATAATAATAATGTAATTATATTACGGTCGCGCACAGGGATGGAATGAGGCGGCGGCGGCGTCCGTGGGAACCGAACGTGAGCCGATCTCGTGCACGCAGACGGGAGGGTGGAAGGAGGCGGCTACGGTGTGCACGCGCACGCGGCCGACGACTCTACGCCGCCGCCGGGAGCAGACGAGAGCGCTGGCGCGCGCGCGCGTTTGCCCCTCGACCCACCGCCGCCGCCGGGAGACCGGAGAGACGAGACGACGACAACTGTAGCGGGCGGAAATCTTTAAAGAGGGGATGTACCGGCGGCGGCGGTGGCTGCGACCGGTAGCGACGGCGGCGGCGGCGGTTGCGTGGCGCAACAGGCTCTGTGCTGCAGTCCGAAAACCGCGTCAGTCCGTTATTCACCGTCGACCCCGGTCAAAGTGAATGTTCAGTGTGCTCGTGTGTGCAGGAACAGCCGTTCGAAAATTTCGTCGCGGTGATAAAATAATTTATTTTTACGACATTATTGTTGTTATTATAATTATTATTTTTTTTTTACTGACATTTCGAGTTCGTGTGCCAGCGCCACTAACTCTTACTACCGTCACACGCACGATTATTCGCGTTTTATTCGCAAAAAGTGTATTCTGCGTCCCACTCCCCCTCCCCGCCATCCCTCTGTTACGGGAACATGTTTTCGCCAGTCCCAGGTTCGATTTCCCGGACCGTGCAATACAGAAAGGTAAGCACGGCGGCTCCTGGCCCTTCGTGTTATTTTTTTTTTCATTATTATCGCATCTACGCGGTAACTGTTGTAATTTATTCTGTTCCTCTACTCAGTTCGTATATAAGGTCAAAATTTTATGTTAATAAACGGTTAATATTGAATTTTTAAATAGATAGAAGAGGGAACTCGTGTTAGCAATACATATAGATATACAAAAATATAATATGTTTTATCAAATTTCACTGTTAGTATATTATATTAAATGTATTCAAAAACAGATCATGCGTTTTACGAAGAGATTTAAATAAACTTTTGTATAAATCGTGGTTACCACTCACACATCTAAGCAAATTCGTAACTGGAGGAGGAAGATCCAGGACCCCCCTCCCCGAAATTTTTTTTCAGTTACGACCTTGCATCTAAACAAACATAATTTTTACTCTCGATAATAATAACGACCGAAAAACATTTAATGCGTGGCCATTATGGGGGCGGAACTATATTTTAATAATTTAATAAAGTCGGTTTACCTTCCCTATATACGCTACTGATATGTATTACACATGATGTATTGACGAGACGAAGTTTCAGCAGTGTTTGTAGGGTTTTTAAGTTTTTTCCCCATTACAGTTTCTAACATTGTTATTCCCTCTTCCCCCTCCCCACCCAATTTAAGGAACGTTTCTCTCTAATTATCTTATAACTTATAATGCAATGTTATGCAGTACAATCTTGTACCAATAGTGAATACAATAACTACGAAAGTCAAACTAATATTTATTTATACATCATTATTGTTACCCGTATTTTTTCCTTGTAAATTTATCAGATTTCTTATAAATTTATGTTACATAATCATAACAATTTAATTGACATTTCAACTAAATTGCGGAGACTGAATTCAAATTGAAAGAAATCAATCATTCACGTTAATTATGTTGCCCTCATTATATACCCTCAAATTTATTGGCAATGTTCAGTATTGACTTAGAAAGTTTTATGGTGATACATTCTGCTAATTTTTATGCGGAATTTAAATTCAAAAAGGAAAATTCAAATGTGTACTCATCATTTTTTTTCTGCTATTATTCTAGCTTATTTGAGCTGACCTGGAAAGAAGTGAAAAGGTTATTATAGAAAGATATTATAATTTATATATTGTGTTTGGTTGACTTTTTGAAAACGCGTTTATTTATTTGTGCGTGAGTTGTATGAATTTTGATTCGAGTAGATAGCATAGTGTGCATTTTAACTGTTTGGTAATGCTGTAGTAGTTTAGAAACGTAATTGTCTGATAATTTCCTCAAAGAAATCAATATTTTACTTTAATTTAAAATCAGATTTAAAGAAATTGTTTATTAAAGTTTGCGATTAATATTGTTGTTTGTAGATAACAAAACCTCTATTAGAACGTAAACGTCGTGCCCGCATCAATCGGTGTTTGGACGAGTTAAAAGATTTGATGTTTACAGCTTTGGAGGTATGTGATATTATAATTTTAACTCACAACGAAGAAAATTATTAAATTTAATAAATTATTTTGATTAATTTTTAGGCCGAAGGTGAAAATGTTGATAAACTCGAAAAGGCGGACATTTTAGAATTTACCGTTAAGCATCTGCAAAAAATAACTAGGAGAGATCCCGTCGAAGAAGCTTATAAATTTCAAGTAAGTTTAGATGTGATTAATGGGGTAAATTCACGCGGTGCTCATTACCATTAATTGTTGATGCCATAAATATCATTCAAATTCATTATAAGTTAAAGAGTTATTTTATTTGCACGTGTTCATTTATTGATATTTTGGTTGCGTGTTTTAAATAATAAGTTATACAATATTGCATGTTAAGTTATTTTTTTAATTTGTTCACAAAAATAATTTTGTCGTATAATTTAAAATAAATTAATTTTTAAATATCAAATATGAAATCTGAAATTCAGTGTATTTAATTATTTTAAAGTATAATATATACAGTTAAACTCTTAATAAAAATGTTGGCTACCTATTTAATTCCATTAAATATAATAAAAACGCGTTTAGCGTTTGTACAATATCGTGGACGTTCAGTTGATAGGTATCAGATGACATATTTTGTAAAATTAAATTTTTGATTGTCAGCTTATTATCTGAAATACTATCTTTAAATTGTATAATTAAAATAATTTAATACCAAGTTACACTGTGTAAACTTAGCACCTACCTAGACAGTCTGTGAAGAAATAAAAATAAATACATAATTTTTTTAGATTTTGAACGGAGCAAAGAAGCTTATAATTTTACAATAATGTTTATTTATTTTTTCTTTCTGAAAACACTTCTTGTATGAAAATACTTATTAGTTATTACATATTGCTATAATATAATTTCTTATTATGATGTCATTAGTAAAATGGGCATTAACTAGTTAAAAAACAAAAATTTACTTTTTAGTTTGATCAAGTTATTTTACGAGTTAATTTTTTTAAAGGTAACTTCTAAGTTAACTTGTTAAATTTGTTTTTATGGTATCCAGTTACTAATGAGTTAATTTATTTTTGGTTTATTATTTAATGGAAAAAAAATTATCAAAAACATTGGGAACCTAACATTGGTGGAAATAGAATAAAAATTTTGGAGAGGGTAAAATATTTATTTGTTTAATTTAGTCCCTCTAACGGTATTAACCTTATGTAATTTTAAAAAATCTGATGAGGCTTCAAATAGATTTTTTTTGGGGGGAAGGCTCCCCTATTTCCGACTATTGATGTCATATCTACTATGTACATATTAATATTATATTTAACTAACAGTATACATTATAGTTTACCTATTTATTATTTACCTAGTTCCCATATTATGTTTATTATATGCATAAAATCGAGAGAACATTTCTTCTTCAAAAGGTCAATCAAATCAAATCAAATAAAAATGTTGAATGGATATTTATAAAACTTAAAACATTACAAAATAATATTAAAACAATCAACTTCTAAAAAACATAACTTTCTATATAATAATATATTAAATGTTATTGATATCTGCCAATATTTGATTTTTTTGAAAATTCATCTTAATCAATAATATAATCAAAAGATTATTGTGCTTTAGTGATGTAGGGATATAAAAAAAGAATTGGGGAGTCTTCGAAAAATTCGAAGGCCCGGTGTACGAGATCATCAGCTATAGAAATGTGCTTAAATCAGGCCCTGCGAGCGAGACCACCTGTGGCGAGAGAGGGTGACGATGTATTTTCGCGTGAGAACTATTTATACGAAGAGAGCGTATAATGTATTACTATTATTATTGTACCTGAGCCTCATACGAGAGCGGAAGGATATAATGTAGTTATTATCATTGCAGCGGTGTACAGTCATAAAGGCGTAACGTGTGACCCAATACTGTTGAGGAAGGGATGTATGTAATTCTACCATGTTCAGTAAACAGACCCCGTGAACGATTTCCTCTTCCATATCTCATTCAAAATTACAAATGTTCGTTAATAATACATTTAAATTACTCGCGTTTAATATTATACAAAGCAAATACATTTACGATAATAATACTCTGTGTACACTGTACGCGCGCTGAAGTATGAAATAAAATACAATGTCAACGAAATAAATACAAATTAATCGAGTTAATATTCAATATTATTATAACTTACTGTAACACTTTCGATGTTATTAAATTTGTCCTAAAGAAAACCCATCTCGCCACTCGGTCAATCTGGTAGTGATGTGTTAGGCCGTCACGTCGATATCTACTTAGACAGAAACAACAAAACTTGTGCTAACATCGTCTTAAGTTTTTCACAATGAAAAAAAAATCGTGCATTAATACTGTGCCCCTAGTCACGGTCACGATCCAGTAAGAAAATAGTCGAGAGTGCAAAAAATAAAATAAAGTAGCAGAGAAGCTCCACCCCCTCCTGCACTAGTTATGTATGAGGATGTAACGTCCTCTTCGTCAAATCCAAGTGTATACTAAGTGTATAATCTAAGTGTATATTGTAGTTTTATAAATTCTGAGTAGAATGAAGAAGCTAGAAGAGCTTTTGTAATTATGATTATTTTTTTTTTACCTGTACATGTTTTCGTATAGAAAATATACTTGTTCAAAAGTTTCAACCTGTAACGTTTTTAATCAGAATTTACACCTCTATACGGTACATTTAAGTCATTTTTCTAGGTTCTCAATAGTTTTTTTTTTTTTCAAAATTTGGGGAAAACTATCCCAAATTTGATAAGAACGCCTTTTAACATTTTTTTTTTTTTTTTAATCCAAACTTATTGAAAATTTAAATATACCTAGTTAAAAATAATATGAAAAATATTTTAGTGACACAAAATTTTTAATATCTGAAAAACTTTATTTCTCGTCATAATTTTTTTCCCTGTACTCAGTTAATAGTTGAATATAAAACAGGCTTAGTAAAACACACATTTTTTTATAATGGTAATAAACTTTATAATTGTTGAAAAAATAATTGTACTATATAATCTGAAGCTCCGCTTGGAATCGTTTTATAGATTTATCGTTTCTTTAAATTGTCACACGCCCACACTGAGTCCTATCAAATGAGCGTTGAATATTTACTGAGCAACGTATGTCCGGTTTTAAGATTCTGAGCGGAACAAAGAAGCTAGTGAATTTACAATGATGTTTATTTTTAATTCTGAATGGAGCGAACTAGACAGAGTTTTTACAAAAATGTTTTTAATTTTTAAATTTTTTTTTTTGATTTGTACTCGTTTTTCGCATTTTTTTCTTCACGACAATAATAATAACATGTGCGTGTATTTTTCGCAGGAAGGATTCAGTCACTGTGCCAGCGAAGCGTGCAGTTTCCTGCTGTCACTGCCCGGCTTGGACTCGGTGGTCGGCCGGCGGCTTGTCGAGTACCTGGCCAAATCGGTGTCGCGCACCCTCGACTCCCAAATGCCCAACTCCAACAACAAGCTGCCCGCGGCCGTCGCCGGTCCGTCAAACTCGCCGGCCGCAGCCACGATGACCCCCGCGGCCGCCGCCGTCGCCGCAACCACCACCACCACCGCCAACAACAACAACAACAACAACAACAGCAACGTCATCAACAACAACAACAGTATCCCGATCAACAACAACCCGATCGCCGAAGCCGTGATACTACCCGGTCACGCGTCGCCGTTGAGCAACCCGCCGCCTACGCCACCCGCCGTGGCCGCGGCGGTCATGATGCCGACCGCGTGCTCCCCGTTGCACCAGGCCGTGGCCCCATCGCCGCCGCTCCCGCATTTGTTGCACAAACCCGTCGTCGCCCTGACCACGTCCAACCGCGGTCCGCATACGGTGGTCCGGCCCAAGCCTACCAGACCGACTTTCAGCCGGTCGACGTCTTCGTCCCCGCCGAACGTCAACGTTACCGCGGCCGCGGCCGCCGCAGCTGCAGCCGCCCAACGTGATCCCATGTGGCGGCCGTGGTGATCGCGGCCCGTCGAATCGCCCGCGTCACATCGACCGACCGACGTGCGTCGTTCGTACTTACCAAAAAGACTTTTCACCTGACCCCCCCCCCGCGGTCAGTCACCCACGGACCGACGGTGCGAAAAATCCCAAATCATTTTTAACTAAACACTGTCACACACAAATTAAAACGATACACATTCAACGGGCGATCATAATTATTATTTTAATTAATAATAATAATTGTGTCCCTTGATGATATTCCAATAGATCCGATTTTTTTTTTCACTTTTAATAATATTGTTTCGTTCGATTAATTTACATTTTATACGTGTGTACGAAAACCCTCCCCCCAGCTGAAATCGAAACAAATCTATTCCGTCAATTATAATATTATTTCTATCGGTATCATTTTCCATAGTGTTACGTTTTCGTTCCTATATAATATGATAATTGATAGTATATCAATGAATAGCGTTTTTAGTTTAATATAAGTATAAATAATATACATATACTCAAACGCATGCAGACTTTCTGCAACAACGATTTGCACGATGACTTTATTGTTATTATTATTATTATCATTACTATTTATATTTTTGCCAAAATCGTTCCCCATAATGTTTTTTGTCGATTGAATTATCTAGTTAGATTGCATGTTTGTTAAACGGTAGTAATTTATTATGTTTTTATATTTTGTAAAATGACATTATATCATTTTTATTATTACTTTACGACATTTGTATGCCTATTATTATTATTATAATTATTATTATTATTATTATTACGATGATTTATAGAAACCGTATTTGCTTAATTTTATTCCACGTTATTATTATATTTTATTTTTTGTGTAAGTATAGGTCTATGTTAGGGCACACTTTCGCTTTGTGTGTATTTTGGTCGAGCTGTATTATATAATATTATTATGTTTTATTGCAGATTTACTCGTCATATTTATGCTTTAATGATGATCTCATCTGTGTCGTTCAATCGGTAAAACTAAATATTCGAAATTCTCGATAGATAACCGATTGCCCGCACAAGGATTTATTATTATTACTGTATTATGTCTATAAACCATGTAAAAACGTCAGAGACGCAGGTTTTTTTCGAACTTTAACTATTTAATATTATGTACCATATGTATGATATTGCTCTATAGAGTTTTGTATTTTATTATGATTTTATGTAGTTTATGATTATACAAAGCTCAACGAATAATATATAATATATGTCTTCTATATCTTTAGAATATAGCATAATAATACACATCAAGTTGAATATAGTTAGTGTTCTTCTCAGTATTTTTATAGAAACGCATTCGCTACATTTTGGTGTCTGCTTTTTCCCTTTCTTACTTCAGTGTATACCTGTAATCTCCATACATTGTGTGTAGGTCAAATAGTTATAGTGCCACTATAAACTATGTATATATCAATATATGTTACAGAAAAAGATGACAATTTAGGAATTGTAATTTCCTAGCCATTGTTGACAATTACCGGAAAGGTTAGGCACTAGGCGACTTGGCAGTTGTAGTATTTTCAACATTACAGTATTATAATGAAAAATTTTATAAATCCGTATCAAAAACTAATAATATTATATAGTATTAGTATAGGGGAGCCATAAACTTAAGGGTGCCTAGCAGTGACGGATCCAGGACCTTAATTTGAAGGAGGTGATTAGACGAAAATAGATCAAATATACATTAAATTAATATATATATATTTACACGCATTAAACATTTTTAGTATGTATTTTAAAACTTCTGGGGGGGGGGGGTAATCGCCTTCTCTTTGGATCCGCGCTTGGTGCCTAGTAACAGTAAAATATTTACATTCTCGACATTTGTCCAGAGGCACATATATCAAGGCAAAAGAAAATTAAGGGTAGTCCACATTTTTGAAATTACCCTTACTTTTTAGCAGTTATCCTCAATACGCAAAAAAAAGGATTATTAAGTATTAGGTATTATTAGGTACTGACTCCATAAAAGAATAACGCTTATTCCATAATTGACTAATACAAAGAATAAACAATAAAAAAAAGTAAAACCGGACATACTTTGCACCACGGGTATTCTTCACTCCTCGGGTCAGATCTTGGTGGATTTGTAGAATTTCGAAGAAATGATAAATTATTTCTCCAATAAAGACGATTCTGAACGTAGAAAGTTAATCATATAAAGAACAATAATAGTAGTCATTTTCAACACACCCACCAAGAACATCTGACACGAAGAACAAAGAATACCCGTGGTACGAAGTATGTCTGGTTTTCTTGTCTATACTTTACTATCTTTGCTTTGCTTTACTTTAATTTACTTTACTCTACTTTACTTTACACTTTACTTTACTTTACTTTTTTGATCTAATAAATAAAAAAAGAGGAAAAAATTGTATGTCCAAATTTCTATATTCAAAATTTTCTTGCACCAAAATGTTTCTCATATTATTATCTATCTATGTTTAAATTTTCATTAAGTTTGGATCAAATAATGATGGTTTCCGAGTCTTTTTTATCTAATTTTGGGTAGTTTTTCCACAAAAAAAAAAAAAGAATTAAAAAAATGAGAAATTCTAAAAATGATTTCTTTAAAGTACCACTTAGAGATTTCAAAAAGTTGCTAGTTATGACTTTTGGACAAATATTTCCATACAAAAAAGTGATCACAGAAAAAATAACAATAATAACATTGTAAAAACACTAGCTTTTTTACTTCGTTCAGAATTTAAGAATCTATTTAACTGACATTTAACTAAATTTACAACGAGCAACAAGCGAGGAATGTAATAATATGTTATGTTTCGTCGAAAAGTAAATGGGGTGATCGTGGAATACCCACGGTACAAGGTATTTGAAAACAGGTTTGCTTCACTATCAAAGTCATACCAAAGTTGAAATATAAACTGAGTGAGTATAAAATAATATTACATATTATGAAATTTAATATGGAAAATTATGACCTCCCGCAGCAAGCCATCGCAGGGGTGCTTAATTTATAACAGACCAATAATATTTTTTTAAATTTTAGTTACAAAAAAGTTTTTCAACCCTAACTGCATTAAAGGGTATGAGAGTTGCATAATAAGTTGTATGACATAGCGTTAGCTTGAAAAAAAATGATATGGTGGGACACCAATAATCGATTGGCTGTCCCCGAGTGCCTTATCTACATCATTGACGCTAGGTATATATACATTTTACCTCTGAAAACATTTCTCGATGTGTGTCAATGTCGTTTAATTCTTATTTAAATTCTGGACCACCGAGAGGTTGTAAAAATCAGAAGGGTACCAGCGCACATCCTATCCCCTCCCCTTTCACATTCAACGAACCAATCAAACGTAATTTTCTGGGCGGTCATCGGTTAAATCTATTAGCAAAACGACAACGATTTTCAATAAATAATAATAATACATCTCGATCTCGTCGTCACCCGAAAATATCAGATATCCGTCCGACCGTCACCGGCGCGCGTCCGCCACGGTCCGGCTGAGCCACGTACGCGAGACGTGTGACCGCGCGCGCACAGAATGTGTTATACACAAGTCGAATTATTATTACACCGCCACTCGTAAATCGTATCGCCTCGTTTACACCAGCAAATATCGTATAGGTGTAGTGTATAATAACAACGTCTTACGGATATATTATTATTATTATTATTATTATTGTTATACTGTTATTATAACGTCTCCTCGTACGCGTGTAAACCCGTTTATGCGGTCAGTGTTGTATACGTTATTATATTATAAATATACTTAATATATATTATATCATATTATATTATTATAGGCGCGCGCGTGTGTGTGTGTGTGAGTTTATAGGCGTACAAGTTATCGGTTTGCTCACGTACAATCGTTAACCGCATTGACCATACCGGGTAATATGGTTATAATAATATTATACACCGATAATTCTACTCTTTTTTTTTTTTTTCTCTCTCCTCTTCAACCTAAAGGTGTGATGCGTACGTGCACCGCGGTGTACGCGCGCGACGCACGCCCGAAAAAATTCGATCACGTTCCCATACACTCGTATACGGGGCGACTACTCTGTTCTCACCTTCTTACAACGTATCATATTGATTTTTTACACGACATACGTACAATAATATAATATACCCGTATAGAAAAGTGAATTAGAAATTATTCTGAAAAAAATAAGTCAATTTAAATCGTACAGAAATAATTCGAAATTAACGACATGTAAACATACTTTTGATATATTATTGTTGACGAGTACTAGGTTTATACGTCAAAAGCGATATTTTATTAGGAATACCATAGTGTGACAATTACGCCGAGAAATGTTTTTGAAATATTTCAATTATTGCGCAGGCTAAAATATCGTGTTCTGGACATCAACATAACTACTACTATGCGATCACGGGCGATTGTTGTTAACTCTTCCGATGACCTGTAAACATTCGCGGGTCGATATTATGTTTACCTGAAGGAAATATAATATGTAAACTCTTCCGAGTTGTTTTGAATTTTATTGCTATATGCTTATCATGCAAGTTACCATATTTTCTTCAGATAAACATAATATTGACCCGAGAGAGTTTACACATTACTACCTTCAACCAGGGGCGTCCCTGACTCTATTTTAAGGAAGGGGCGATTTTTTAATATTTTAAACTCTAGAAGAAACTAGTTTTTTTACTATGATGTGAGATATATACCTTATTTTACATTTTCGTATAGAAACTTAGAAACACTTTTTTTTCATCAAAACATTTTTCATATAGTAACTTTTTACTTTAGAAATTGCATTATTATTATGTAAAAAAACTTACGAGTTTTTCAAACATCTTCTAGACTTCGTCTAGTTTAAATTAACTTCACATTTATTTGTATTTAGTTTGAAATCACGTACTTAATTCATCAATACATTGCTCAAAATGCTTAAGTTAATATTAATCTAAGTTATAAAATACCAAAGTTATTAATTTATAAATTCTATTGCCACTAATAAACACCCACGACAGGACAATCAATCTTAGCACTAAATACTAATATTGTACTGAACCATGTTTACCCAGGGTGTTAGACTAACAAATATTTTAGTTATTAAGTAATGTTATTTCATAACTTTTTATACTTATCTAAGTCACCTGCCTAGGTAGGTACCTATGTTAATAAATTGTTTTGTATTATACATGAGTTATTAAAAGTGAAAAAATCCTATCATTTCCGAGTATTTTTATTCATGGAGTAGGTTTAGTTTCTTAGTAGGTTTAAGTATTATTAGTATTAAGTAATTAATATACTTAATATTTAATTTAATATTTTATAAATTTTAAACTATTACCTGTTGACTGTTAATAATTTCTAATTAGTTCAATTTTTAAACTGTATTGTTGGAAAAAAATTAACTCATTGTAGAAATTGCAACACTCATATGTTAAGTTTGACAATTAACTTTAAATAATTAGTATGTTAATCTCTAAAGATAAAAATATAAAATCAACAATATACTTCCATCAGTTAATTCCGGGGTTATTATGAAAATTTTAAAATCATATATCTTTTTAGTATCTTCAATAATTTTGTACCTACCTAAAGTCTGAGGTTAGGATTTGAAAAATTTGACACAATTTATTAAAAAATATGTATAAAATAAAACTAAAAAAATTCGGATTAAAAAATTATGGTTTCCGAGTCGTTTTTGTCAAATTTTGGGTAGTTTTTTCCCCCAAAAAAATTGAAGAATTGAGAAATTCAAAAAATGACCTCTCTAAAGTACAATCTAAGTTATTGATCGAAACTTTTGGACAAGTATTTCTATACAAAAAGTTGTACACAGAAAAAAGCCGGACATACTTCGCACGATGGGTGTACTTCGCACGACGGGTGGTATTCTCTTGACGGGCGTATTAAATTTTAAAGAAACGATAAATCATTTCTTCAGTAAAACGATTCTGAACAAAG
>JAIPRM010004707.1:8808-22288 GCA_025469315.1 Stegophylla sp. TES_Ste_2020 | reverse complement strand
TTTTTTTTTATTATTAACTTTCTTCGTTCAGAATTGTTTTACTGAAGAAATGATTTATCGTTTCTTTAAAATTTAATACGCCCGTCAAGAGAATACCACCCGTCGTGCGAAGTATGTCCGGCTTTTTTTTTACATCAAATAAAATCTTAAACATTTTAGGTAATTTATAAAACATACATTTTTAATAATGAATAATAAATTATACTTGTTTGTAAAATAGGCATATTCGAATAACATTTTTAGATCAAAAATATGCTTTAACTAGTACTGTAAGTACAAAATAGGTATATTTTTCGAAATTTTCAATAGTTTTCTACTTTTTTTTAAATGATAAAATTTAACGTAAAAAAGATTTTCATAAAATTTATTTTAATTATCTTTAAGTTACTAACCATTATTGACATTAATAAAAATTATTGTTGTAAAAGAAATTCTAATACGTCTGACCAATTTTAGGGTATAATGTAAACTTCTATATACCTATTACCTTATATTATACAGAATTTTTAAATTATCTGGTGTTTTTGTATGTTTTTATGTAAAAAAATTATGTATTTTTGATTTTTTGAACAAACATATATATATATATATGTGTGTATATGTATATGTATGTATGTATGTAAATGGAGTTTACTCATTATGAAATAAATAAATAAAATATATATATATATATATATATATATAGCTAAAAGCACTAAAATATTTCAAATATATCAAAAGTAATGATATACTCAGGGTCGGATTTGACGAGGGGTCTTAAGGTAACTTGCCACTGGCAGCAGATATTTGGTGGGCATCCGGATGGTTTATAAGTATTACGAGTATATAGATTTTCCAAATGATACAGTTACACTACGCATATATTTTCTCAGTTGTCACAATGGAATCAATTTTAGTGGTAATTGATGAACAGATATTTTCGAGATTAAGATCAACAAAAATATATTGTGTGCTACAATTGGTGAGAATCGAATATCAATATTTTTTTTTGTTCATTATGAGCACTGAAAGTGATGCACTGAAATTTTTATCATTTGATTGAATTATAGACAATTTTGCAAAGAAAAAATCAAGAAAAGTACAAAATTCATAAAAAATGTATTTATATTTAACAATTTTGATTTGATTGATTTTGACAGTAAATAGACTGTACATAAAAATTTGAAGTATTACATTTTAAACTGTAATAATAATTTGTCATTAACGTAAGAGTGTGAAAGCTTAATTTTAAAATTATAATAAATAAAATGTTTATGAGAGTAGGTAATATACTTGTTTTATTTTTCAAATTATAAAGGTTTAATATAATTTTTATAACATTAACATCTTTAAAATAATTTTGCAATTTGTGACACATCGGTATTTCAAACTCGAAATAAATACGATGTAGGTAGATCATGTTATAAGGTGCATGTTTGCAATTTTTTTTGTTTTTTCCATATTTACTTAGATATTGGATATTTTAATTTTTTTTTTTACTGCTAGGGGTCTCACAAAATTATTTGCCCCGAGCATCCAAAAACTAAACCCGGCCCCATATAAACTATACTTTATATAATTATTTACAATGATATTTTGTAAGGAAATAGTTTATTTAATCAAACCAGATGATCCGAAGGACCAAATATGAATTTTACAGTATGGTTATATTTAAAACGAGTGCACAATTTGATAAATACAATTTTAAATAATTTTAATACATATATATTATATATAAATTCTGTCTGCTGAGTTCAAGGAGTACCATCCTTAATGTAGTAATTTAGGCCTGGGTAGGTTTTACAACTATATTGGACAGACGGTGTATGGTGTGACTGTCATTATTAGTGGTGTCTTTATTAGGTAGGTACTCCAGCGACAGCTTTCAGTTACATAATAAATAAATACAATTAGAAGAAACACTTTAATTTAATTTGCATTTACATATTTAAAAAAAAAAAAATTGCGGAAACATATGTGCTAATATTAAAATAAATATAAATTTAGAAACAAGGGGGAGATAGAATTCATGACCACTGAGTCAGTGACAGGAATGCCCCTCCCCAAGACTTCTAGTAAATACAGGAAGTTATTTTTCCATCGTGTTGTTTACGGATTTGTGATCAATCTGCAGCACGTTGTTTTGACGCTTATTAGGATAATTCAGGTTCCTGTCAACAACAACATAAAAATAATTAACGCATTGAATCCATATTACAATAGACTTATTTTATTGTTTGGATAACTTTTAAATCTCAAATTTAGTTGATTTGTATCGATGAGGGATTTAGGAGTCGTAAATATAATATTATCGCTATCCGCATCTTTTATACCTAACATAAAAACATTTAAAATTATTCATAATAATTTCCCATAATATTTCATTTGTTTCACGCTTTAAACCCACAAGAACCAAGAATACCACTGGTTTATGGTGAAATTTTTCACATTAATTTGATACAGGATACCTACAACCATTAATTTCAAATTATTTTTACATAACATTATTTCTGAGCCAATATTTAGTAAGGATAATACAGTAACAATTTATAACATAATATATAACTAATTTTCACTAATTACTTACTTGAATTTTCTCGAAATATCGTATTTTGTTTGACAACACTTCCACGTCAGTTGAAGAAAACGATATTGTTGTATGTTTAAATTTGTAAAAGTAAATCTTAGGTTGTGTTCCCACATTAAATTTGTAATCATTTACAGGCGTAAATATACTAGTATCTATTTTAACGAACACTGTTGAACTGAACGTTTTTGCCAAATTATTAAAAACCTCATCGTATTCGTTGGTATTAATGACTAGGTATATGAAACACAATTTTCCATTTTCATCAGCGGCTTGCATGAGATTAATGAGGCTATCGTTATCAAGGGGACGTTGGATTTCATTGTCAAAATGTACCTGTCAACAATAACATTATAGTTACTAACAAAACTAATCAATTAAAACAATAAAATTTAGATACATGAAGATGTTAATGAATTTGATGACTACAACAAAATTATGAGCAAGATAACTGTACTCAGTTTTAGTAAAAATATTAAATTGCCCCATTCCCCGCAGAAAAAAAAACCGGACATACTACGCACGACTGGTGGGATTCGCTTGACGGGTGTATTTAATTTTAAAGAAAATAAAACGATTCTGAACGAGGGAAGTTAATCAAATAAAAAATAAATGAGAAAAAAAAATGTTAGAAAAATTTTCAAAATTTTTTTTTTACATTTTCAAAATTTTCTTGCGCCAAAATCTTTCTTATATGATTTTCTATCTATGTTTAAATTTTCATAAAATTCTGATCAAAAAATAATGGTTTCCGAGTTGTTTTTGTCAAATTTTGGGTAGTTTTTTCCAAAAAAAAAAAATTGAAGAATTGATAAATTCAAAAAATGACCTCTTTAAAGTACAATCTAGAGTCAAATCCAGTTTCAAAAAGTTATTGATCGAAACTTTTTGACAAAGTATTTCTATACAAAAAGTTGTACACAGAAAAAAAAAAAAAAAATAAATAAATAAACATCATTGTAAAAACACTAGTTTCTTCACTTCGTTCAGAATCTAAAATATTGGAATTAGAATAGAAACTTAAAACTTTCCGAAACTAATAAAAATAGTCATGTCCATCGTAATAATTATAGTCGTGTAAGTATCAATAGTGGATCTAGAATTTTATTTTGGAAAGAGCCCAACATTTTTCGAATATATGTGTGTGTCCAAAAAACTAGTTTTCTTAATACCGAAATTTGAATTATTCACAAACTATTGGTTCGAATTTGAATTTCAATACTTCAAAATTCACAGAAAAATGACCATAATAAAATTTTGCAGTTACAATAGAGGGTTACTCATTGTAAAAAAGTCTGTATCTCCTCAGGACATTCTAAAGGTGATATGAACAATTAAAGTAATGGAAACACATAGTTTTTAGTTACTTAAACATTTAAATTTTTAAATTTAAATGCTAAATGTTGGAAATTTTAAGTTTTTACGGCGAAAAAAGTGGGTGAACATGGGGAATCACCCTGTAGAACTGCTAAAAGGGGGATCGAGCTACCCGAGCCCTTCTCTTGAATATCCGCCACTGATTACATCCTGTATATTGAAATCGATATGTGAATCATATTGAAAAATATTATCACAATAAGAAAAATGTAGTGTACATGAAATGTAAGTGTTACTTTTTTAAATTGCATTTAATAATTTACACCACATCAAAAAATTAATTTTGGTAATATCCGCTATTAAAGGTTGCAGTAATATTCGCGCAGTGTAAAACTAAATAAAAGTGCATTGTTTAATTTTTGCCACAAAAAAATTAACTATCAACAGTTTCTACGCGTGTTTGGGCACTCGTCGCTACGCACATCGGTACAGTTGCTTCGCTCCCACCCGAGCTATTTTCGTTATTTGACTTGCTGTGCAACGCGGAAACAAAGACAGCGAATTAAACACAAAGAATATGACATTGAAAATGATTATTGTATGCAATTAACGGAAGATCTGTTCAAAATCCATTTATTGAAAAAATGTTTTATCGTTACTTTAAAATTTTAATTGGCCTCAAATGTTACAAGTACCTAATGAATAACCACTGAACTAAATATGTCGGCTATATCGATTTGAATTAGAATGTATTCAGAATTTTTCTGTAAAATTTTCAGAGAACGTTTTTGAAATATGTCATTTTCAACTATTATTATACTTACTAATAAATTATGTTAATTTTTTTTGTCCCAAAAAATTGTTATGTTCTTCTTATTAATTTCATAATTTATAATGATTCTCCTTTTACTTTCGTGTACAAGGCAATCACTTTGACGTATTATTTACTTTGAGTAAATAAATATCATGTGTCCCCAGGTGGAAGGTAGAGTCATAATATTATTATGAAATTAATTAAATTAAAATAAAATAAAATTGGTCTTAAATTTTTTAATATTTATCAATTTTTCTAATATTTCGAACAATGGGTATTGTTCGTTCCCCGGGTGAAATATAGTGGGTGTGTTGAATTTAAAAGAAGCAGTAAATCATTTTTTCAAATAATTTTTTTGAAAAATTACCTCACAAATTACTATTTAGAAGTAATAATGATAGGTGATCAAAACATTTGGACAAATATTTCTATTTGATAAAGTATTCACAGAAAAAAAAAGTAAATTAACAAAAAATGAAAAAAAAACCCTAACTTTCATCGCTTCCCTCATGGCCTATAATGTATTCATTTCAGTCGCGACTCATAGCTTATATTATTTTAATTATATATTTAATTTCCTGTTTTATGTTATTACAACATGACACCCTCTTAGTTTTTCATCTGTTTCCGTACCTGAGTTTGTTGTTTTTCTCGGGTATGTGACTGATTTGCAGCATCAATTTGTAGCTGAGATTTGAAAGTTCTAGTAAATGTCTTTTTCTGTCAACAACAACATAAATGTAATTAAAATTTTAAATCACAATTACATTAGTTTTTCTTTAATTTATCGATATTTTTTTAAATCTTAAATTCAGTCGGATTTGCATCAAGCAGTGTGTTAGAAGTTGTAAATATAATCTTATAACGATATATTATATGACTTTACAAAATTATATGATTATCAATTTTGACAAATCGCGAATAGCTTAAATTATCTAAACTTTATATTAACTAAATTATCGACACGTTTCTTAAAGTTGGTCCACCTATGTTCTTCGATTTCTTTAAAGTTCATATCATTATTTTGCAATTTAACCGCGAGAACTTGCAAGTCTATTCATAGAATTTGCAAGTCCAAACTTTCGCCATGAAAATAAAAAAAAAAGAAAGTTGGACCAACTTCACGTAGCCTACCCATTTTGACCCATAACTTCGAAAAGAGTACCAAACGAAAGCTAATGATAAGTTAGTACGCAGAAACCACTTTTTAAAATTCGCAAGTCACTCGAGCGGCCGCTATGAACTTGAGAAGTTATGAAACTTGCCCATCCGTTTTCACCTAGGATTTTAAAAATAGTATCAAACAAAAGCTAAAAATTAGATAATGTTTGCAAGTCCTTTTTTACAATTTGCAAGTCACTCAAGCAGAAACTATGAACTTGAGAAATTGTGAAGTTAACCCAACCAAGTCGTCCTAAAACTTCGAAAGCGGTACCAAACGATAGCTTTAAATTTGCAAGTATTTGCAAGTTTATTTTTAGAATTTGCAAGTCACTCAGGCGGCTGCTAAGAACTTGAAAAGGTGTGAAGTCAGCCCTAGTTGTCCTTAAATTTCGAAAGTGATACCACACGATAGACTTTAATTTGCAAGTATTTACAAGTCTATTTGTGGAATTTGCAATTTACTAGATCGAGCACTAAAGTGGATGGCGCCCACATGGATTATCAGGTAACGCAACTGCATGTGCCATTGACTCGGGCAAGTGTCAGTTAATTATCGGTGAGACGGTGTCACACGGTAGATTAAGTAATTAAATAGTAAATAATAATTTATTGCTGTACACTTCTCTTTGATGAGATATAAGTGTAAGAGAAAAAAAAGTGTTAACAGAAAAAAAAAATAAAAAAAAAAAAGAAAAATAAATAAATAAATAAACATCATTGTAAACAGAATCTAAAATTCCAACATTTTTTTTTTTTATTTTCCATATTTTCTCGCGCAACATTTCTCATATTATTGTCTAGGTATTGTCTATTTAAATATTCATAGACTTCACAACTCACTCAAGTTTATAGTTACTGCTTGAGCGACTCGCAAATTCTAAAAAGTGGTTTGTGCGTACTTACTTATCATTAGCTTTCGTTTGGTACCATTTTCGAAGTTCTGGGTCAAAATGGGTAGGCTACATGAAGTTGGCTCTACTTTTTTTTTTTTTTTTAGTTTCATGGTGAAAATTTGAACTTGCAAATAACTTACAAAATAACGGTATGAATTTTAAAGAAATCGAAAAACATAGGTGACACAACTTTACTAACGTATTATCAGCACAATATTTCATTATTATTATTATTATTATTATTATTATTATTATTATAATCAAATACTTATTTCATTCGTTTTATGCTCTTAATGTTCATAAAAAATACAATACCACTGGTTTGTGATGAAATTAATCACATTGATTGTGTACTTACAACTGTTAATTTAAAATTAATTGACTAACAGTATGCCTGGGCTAATATTTATTATGAATTTATGAATAATACAGTAGCAAAATGACATGTATAACGGGTAGTTTTTTAACTCATTTATCAACTACTTACTAGCTGAGATTCATAATCACTTATTTTTGGTCCCAATAAATCCTGGTTAGTCGAAGAATACGGGTTTGTGATGTGTCCGTATTTGTAAAAAACAATCGATGGTTGCGTGGACACATTTAAGTTTAAACCATTTATTTCCGTAATTTTAGACGTGTCTACTTTAACAAACGTTGTTAAACTGTGTTGTCTTGCTGATTTATTAAACATCTCATCATATTCATAGGTATTAGACACTAGGTACATGAGACACAGTGTTTCATTATCGTAGGCTTCTTGCAATATTTTATAGAGTTCATCGGCATTCTTGGGACGTAGGATAATATTGTACAAATGATTCTGCCAACAACAACACAATATTATAGTTAATAACACATCTAATCAATTGTTGAAATTATTAAATATACGTAGTTACAAGGCACTGATGTGGGTGAATTTAATTACTAACCTCAAGTCTTATTTATTATTCCTGTACGAAATCACGTCATAATAATATGCTTAAATGAGTACAATACAATATATTTTTAACTCACTACTACCATAATTACTTATGTTACTTGTGTACACTACATTAACTTAGGGTGACCATACGTCCTGTTTTATACAGGATTGTCCTTTATTTCGGCTTTGCGTCCTGTTGTCCTGATACACTTCTCTCAGGACGTTTTTTATCCTGTAATTTCAAGTGTTCCCGTTTTTTGACTTACTGTTGATTTAAAATTTTTGAAATTTTTGAAATGAAATTATTAAATAAAATAATGTAAGAATCTAGAAATCTTGTGAATACCATTAAGTAAATTATAATCGTAAAATGAATTGACAAGTTTTTTTAGAAAGTAAAGTACTATACAATGAAATACATGAATAAAGGATTTGAAGAAATTTTAAAAAGTATCAATTTAGTTTAATTATGTTATTTTATGTTTTTCAAAATAATATTTTTATGTGTTTAAATGTAATCTATAATAGGTAATTTAAAAATTATACTTTTTCACGATTCAAAAACATAATATATATATATATATATATATGTAATAAATACTTATTTATTTAAAAATACTATGAAAAATATTTTTGTCCTGTATTTTATTTTCTTAAATATGATCACCCTACTTTAACACAACTACAAATTTCAAGTTTTGTTCAATAAAGATCACTGTAATCAGTATAAAGTAAGTAGGTACCTATGTATACAAATGTTACAGTAGTATAATAATGATCTCACTCCTCACACATAATATGTCCCTAATCGATCAAAATGTATAATCTCAAAAATCGTAAGTCATCTTTTATCTTTATAACCGTTTAGAGTTAAAATTTTGACGGAATACGTTAGATTTACATAAAATTACACATTCGAATGCACATAAAAGAAAATTGGTTCGGTTGATGTATATGAAACTAGGTACGTGGACTAGACGACTACATAGTGAATATAATAGTGCGAATTATTACACAATAATTATTAACGATTCAACATTATACGTACATGAAAGGAATTCACATTTTCAACAAGTTTAAAATCAATAATAAATAAATGATGAAACCAAATACTGTAAATGACTGTCATTTTACATTTTACAGTATTTTATAAAACCTAAAAAACAATTTTTACCACCAAACTTTTCCTAAAATTCAGGTTTAACAAAATAGCAATTTGCAAAATGACTATAATATCTACGAAATAAAAATAGTATTAGTGTATTACTGCCTACACTGTATATCTATAACAAAAATAAGGAATCTCTTATCAGATTTAATTAAAATTTTACATTGTTTCTCCCAAAAGAAAAAAAATTACATACATACATGCATAACTATACATTGATTTTATTTATTATTTATTTATTTTATTTTATTTTTATATATCATAGGTTTTTTTCATTTTATTATCGAATATTAATCTTTAAACATTTTATTTTGTTTTATTAATTTTTTCGACCCGAGAAAATTTAAAGTTCCCTTAATTAATTTTATAATGTTATAAATTATAATTCTCCCTTTACTTTTGGGTGCAGGGTAATCACCTTGATTTTTTACTTATTTTATGTAAACAAATATATAATAAATGACCTGCCCAGTGACTCGTGGGTCTTATTATTTTAATTATATTTAATTTTATGTTTTATTTTATAATAACATAAATCTCCTTAAGTTTTTCTCTTGGGTACGTACATGGTAATGATGGACTTCAGTATGAGACTGATCTCCAGTATGAGACTGATTTTCAGTTTCAGATTTACCTTCAATACCATCAGCTGTGAAAAGTTGCATATACTGAGATTTCTGTCAACAATAACATAAATGTAATTAATACACTGTTTCAAAATTACATTAATTTATTTTATTGTTTTGATAACTATGATATGTTAAATTTACTATTTAGTCAAATATGTATCAATAAGTGTGTTATAAGTCGTAAATATATGAAATTATTATTTCATTTGCAGCGACGTAATCGTTGGGAGGGATTAGGATATTCAACCCCCCTTTGACCTTTTTTGATTCGGAGTGAAGCGAAAAAGCTTATGTTTTTATAATGTTGTTTATTTTTACTTTATTCGTTTTCTGAAAACTCTTTTTCGTATGGGAATACTCGTCCAAAATTTTCGATCATTTAAATATCATTTTAATATCAAAAATCACACCCAAATGATACTTTAAAGAGGTCATTTTTCAAATTTCTCAATATATTTCCCAAAAACAAAGAAAATCTGTCGAAAAATTGAAAAAAAAATGTCAAATATGCTGTTACTAGAATTTTTATAAAATTTAAATTTGTTTTTTTAACTTAACGTAATAACGTCAAATTTCGATCTCCTCCCATAACCTAGCCCTAGTTACGCCAAAGTTAATTTGATTCATGCTTAATGTCGACAAAACTACAATGTACAAATCCTTTCTGAGTAAATTATATTCACATTAATAATTCTATACGAGGTACCTTTAACCGTTAATTTCAAATAATTATTTATCTGACACTATATTTCTGGTGCAACATTCATTAAGAACATTAACACTAACACTTTATAACATATGTATAATTGTTAGTTTTAAATTACTCATTATTTATAGTTACTTACATTTAAATCAATTCGTTGTTGTATTAACATTTCCAATTGACTTTGGTTGTTGCAAAAAAACGGAATTTCGTCGAGTTCAAATTTGTGGAACATAATTTCTGGTTGTCTTTCTATTTCAATTACTTGTCCCATAAACTTCACTACAGTTCTGTCCACTTTTATAAACACCGCGTCTGGGAATGTTTCTGTCAGCTCATTAAGGAGTGGATCGTCCGTATTGTCCATTACAAAATAAAGGACAGACAATTTTTGATTATTGTCAGACTCTTTCACCAAATTATCGAGTTCTTCTTCGGTCTCGGGATTAAGGAAATTACTGTCAAACGATCCCTGTCAATAACAACACAATGATTTATAATCACACATAATCAATTAAAAATAATACATTATGTGGATGCAAATTTGGAATTTCCTGTGGGTAAAAAAGTAAGTACAATAATGGAATCGAAATTATAATTCTATAACTACAATATTTACTAGCATTAACAAGGCCGAACAGTAAAGAGTTGAAAGGTTAAGTTGGTTTCGACTCGGTGACACAAGCAGTGACGTATTTAAGATTTTTCCGCCTATAGGCACTTTCTAATTCACCGCCTCCCCCCCTCCCCCATCATTTTTAAAAATTATTTAGAAAACATACTTGAATATACAATTCGTTATATTGGATATAATATTATATAAAAAAAGGTACATTATTAATAAAAATTAAATTGCGCGTAAATTTTTTCTTTGTAATTTATAAATTAATTACACTTAAAACTTAGAATGTATTTTTCTACTTTTTTTCCCAACAACTTCATCAAAATTAAATCATCGCAATTCGACAAGTCGACAGAAAATTCGCTTCAACATTCAATATTGCCAAACTGTCGAGTTTTTCAGTTCCCATAGTCGATCTTACATAATTTGTAATCCGTTTAAGACATGAAAAAGAACGCTCAGTAGAAATTGGAGTACTAACATATTATATTCTAAGTGTTATATCTATATATTAATAACATAGGCGTGCGTAGACACTCCTGTCTCATGTGTGGCTTTTATTTTTTATGACAACCCACCCCCTTTCATACCCCTCCTCTCAGAAAAATTAAACAAAATAGTCACACAAAACATTGATAAGTAGAAACAAAATGTATTATTACAACTAATTCAAAGTTCTAAATTATATAACATACAATTAGTATAAGTATAATTTTTCTGCTCAAAAAATTAGTAAAATTTGATTTCACCAGGTGAAAAATACTTTTTTTGAAAAAAAATTCGTGAAAATTTGCCGCCCTCCAAATATCGCCGCTCTATAGGGCCATAGGGCCTATGCCTAAATACGCCTCTGGACACGAAATTGCGAGGACGTGCGTTTCTTACACGACCTCTTTCAAAACACTATTCAGGACGATACGTGTCCTTTCAACGCAACATTTTTAATTTTACAAAAATTATTACTGTAAGCAAATGTAGTTGAAACGACAAAAATGAAATTTCGTATATATTTTATAATAACGGTGAATATTATTTTTAGTGGACATTATATAACTAGAGTGTGGATTTGAAAGCAATAAAATTTTAAAAAAAAAAAACAGCTCAACAAATCTTCCGATAAAAATTTTCAAAAAAAGCATTAAAAATGAGGTTTTTGATAAAAAAAAAATATATGCATATTAGTTACGAAAAACGTATTATAATTATTTATTAGTTTATTAAATTATAAATATATACGAATACGCTGTTCTTTTTCTTCCACAGTTTGTCTGTAAATTAGATTTAATCTTAAAATAAAAAAAAATGTTTTTCTTCGATAAAACGATTCTTAACGAAGGAAGTCAATAATGTCAGTACTTGGGGTTGTGTAGCAAATACTTGTGATTTTACAGTAAATACTTGATATTGTTACGTAAGTACTACATGTTTTATTGTAAATATTTGGGGTTATGTAGTAAGTATTTGAGATTGTAACTCGGGGGTTGTGTCGTTAGTACTTGGAGTTATTTAGTACCTAAGAAAATAATATATGTTTTTAGTAAATTCTTGGGGATGTGTCGTAATCACTTTCCTAATACACAGGATACATTGTAACAATTAAAACAACATTTCATTCTTGAAATAGATGCATACATAGAAAGACAATAATTATATGAGAATTATTTTGGCACAAGAAAACTTTGAAAATGTGAAAAAGACATTTTTTTTTCTAAAACTTTTTTCTCATCAAGCTTTTTCTACTTTATTTATTAGATAAAGAAAAAGTGAAGTAAAATAAACTTTACTTAACTTAACTATACTTTTTTTTTTATCTAATAATAATGAAAAGAGAACAAAATTTAATGAAAAAAAAAATTTTCAGATTTTTTTATTCAAATTTTCAAAAATTTCTTATGCCGAACAATTTCTCAGATTATTGTTTATTTATGTTTGAATTTTCATAATGTTTGGATCAAAAAATGTTGGTTTCCGAGTCTTTTTTGTCAAATTGTAGGTAGTTTTTTCAAAAAAAAAAAAAATTTGGTACAGTATATTAAAACTTATTGGGAGATACTTCGATTTTAAATCATTTTCAAGTTCATTCATTGTGGTTTTGATAGCGTTTCCTCTAAATAAAAATGACTCGTAATCGGCTATTTCGTATGAATACCAAATAATTATATTTTCCAAAATCGGCTTGTATCTTGCTTACATACCGTTTTGGGCTGATAAATATTGATATTGCAATAAGAATAGATTATCATAAAATTGATTTTAGTTATTTATTATAATTAGCCGTAACCATGCAAATGAAGCTGTATAAAATGTAAACTTGAAATGCTGACTTGCTTCGTGACAAAAATCATTTTTGAAATAAAGATTTTTCTAATTTACTAACAATAATTTTCATCTCTAATAATCAGCATTTTATTTTTTAGATTCTGATTGAAGTGAAGAAGCTAGTGTTTTTACAATGATGTTTATTTTTTTTTTTTTCTATTTACAACTTTTCGTATAGAAATACTTGTCCAAAAGTTTCGATCAATAACTTTTTGAAATCGGATTTGTCTCTAGATTGTACTTTAAAGAGGTCTTTTTTTGAATTTCTCAATTTTTCAATTTTTTTTTTTTGGAAAAAACTACCCAAAATTTGACAAAAACGACTCGGAAACCATCATTTTTTGATCCGAATTTTATGAA
>JAIPRM010004706.1:11750-22290 GCA_025469315.1 Stegophylla sp. TES_Ste_2020 | reverse complement strand
ATTTTTCATATTTTTTTTTTTTTTTGGAAAAAACTACCCAAAATTTGACAAAAACGACTCGAAAACCATCATTTTTTGATCCGAAATATACAAAAATTTAAACATAGATAGAAAATCATATAAAAAAGATTTTGGTGCAAGAAAATTTTGAAAATGTGAAAAAAAGTTTTGCACGTTTTTCTAACATTTTTTTTTCTCATTTATTTTTTAAATTATTAACTTCCCTCGTTCAGAATCGTTTTATTGAAGAAATGATTTATCGTTTCTTTAAAATTCAATACACCCGTCAAGAGAATCCCACCCGTCGTGCGAAGAACACCCATCGTATGAAGGTATGTCCGGCTTTTGTTGTTTTGTATTATTCAAAGTATATAATGATATTATAATATTCACCAATTATATTATATTTTATTTATTTAATCATCGAGCCTTGATTGCAGTTTTTTTTCTAAAAAGTATATATTTTTTCAAAAATTTGCGCCTTTTAAACTTGCGCCCGGAGGCAAATGCCCCCTCTCCTCCCCTTTTAATCCGGCTCTGCTGAAATCCGTAGAGTACTAAGTACTTTTCGAAATATGCGAGTACATCGAAAAAAAGACTTCTATTTTATAATATACTTTTAATTATACACACATGAACGCATAAACGTCATAAACCTTCCTCGGTTAATTGTCTGTGTAAATAATCTGTGTAAACCTGGTTCCGAAATCCATTCAACCGTTTTGGAGTTTGGTCGTCATAGATAAGATTACCGTAGCGCTATCTATTGACTCAAATATGCACCATACGATGAGTTATAAGCAATTGTTTTTAACTTTTCGAATTTAAATTTGAATTTAGACCTTCTTTGCGTTATACTTTTAAAAGAAACTGCATAATAATTGTATGAGTAGTTTCTGAGATTACCTCAAACAAAAAAAGCGATTTCATTTTATTTATTTAAGTATTGATTAAAAAAAAAAATCTTGGTTTTGGTGCAGCTAACTCTTTGATAATACCGTTTAAATCCGCAATATTCTACATTTAATCCACACAGGTAGAGATTTAAGTCTGTGATGTAATAATTCCTTTACATAGCGACATTATCATGTATACCCGAAATTAATAAAAACTCTGGAAAAATAGTAGAAATGTTTTTTTTTTTTTATCTTTTTCAATACCAAATTTAAAATTCTTTATACCTTTTTTTCTACAATAAATCACAATAAAATTTTTCTTTCATTTTAATTTAAAAAATATGCCACCTCTAAAATTTTGCCAACTTTACTCCCTTTTCTTCCCCTTAAACTAATCCCCTCTCCCTTCAAGGGTGAGATAATCTTAGTGAGTGTGTTGAATTTTAAAGAAAAGAATAAATCATTACTTCAATAAAATGATTCTGAGTGGAGCTTCAATGAATATACAATAATAATTATTGTCAAATATAAGATTAAGTATATGTTTAACAATAATTATTATTTATTATTTAAGAACAGAATAATCCATATCCACTTCCATTTCATAATTTTATTCGTATAAATAATCAATTTTGAGTGACTGTATAATATTATGTTACGTAAAAGTAAGGAAAAGAAATTTACAATTATTTGGGTTAACACAATAATAATTGTCAGATTAATAAAAAATAAAAAAAAATAAAAAAATAATGAATAACAAAAGAAACTGTGAACAGAAAAAAACTGAAAACAAAGAAAATTAATTAATTTCTCAAAATATTCTTCATATTATTATTGTCTACCTATAATTATTGAGTTTGAATTCAAAAAAAAAGGTTGTTTTTGTCAAATTTTAGATAGTTTCTGAAATTTTGAAATAACTATTGAAAATTTTGAAAAATTCTCTCACTAAAGTATCATCTTACTGGAGCCGAATTCTGATTAAAAAATTTGGTACTCGAAAGTTTTGAACAAGTATATGAAAAAAAAAATCAAATAAATAAACAACATTGTAAAAACACTAGCTTCTTCACTAGATGGTGGAAAGGTAAAAGTAAATCAGCCTAGTAAGTGTTCTGCACTTCACTAAGTGACATTGATTTTATGAATCTGTTTTTTTTTAGTAAATTCTATAAATAGCTAAAATTCTAGGAATTCCCATAAAATGACCAAAGTGCTAATTACATAATTACTGAGAGGTTGATAATTTATTAATTTATAAAAATAGATTTTTATTACATTTTTCATTTTTATTAAGATATTTATTACCTCATACACACACACAAATATGAATACCCAACATTATTAAATAACATTTTGTTAAGTACCTAGCTATATCATTATTGCCAATTATAATTATTATATAGTTTTTGGAGCTTTCACTCAGAATCGTTTTATTGGATTTATCATTTCTTTAAAATTTAATACACCCAACAAGAGCTTCTCACCCGAGTTGCGAAGAAATCCATCGTGCGAAGTATATAATATGGCCTTTTTATTTTATTATTTGAAAATTATTACAATATTTATATTTTTCCAATTGCAGACTTGTAAATGGCAACACATAGTATAGAACAATTTCTACGGTCTTGCATAACTCAACATCCTATCTTTTAGACAGTGGAATAAGATTTTAGATACATAGATTATATTTTTAATGAAATTGTGGTTATAGAGCGAAATGAATAGAAAAATAACGCGACTACGCAACATCAAAAATATTATCTACATACACAGCCACACAATTTTTTTCTTCTTTTTTCTGTATACACTTTCGTATAGAAATGCTTGTCCAAAAGTTTCGACAAGCAACTTTTATTGTCAGAATTTGACTCTAGACAGTACATTTTTGTCATTTATCTAATTTCTCAATAGTTTTTCTAAAATTTAGGAAAAACAACCCAAAATTTTACAAAAAAGCACTTAAAATTTATTTTTTTATTCAAACTTAATGGAAATAAAAATATAGATAGGCAATATCATGAAAAATATTTTGGTTAAAAATGTTCTTTTTTTTTAAAAAAAATTTATTTTCCAACACTTTTTTTCGGTTCTCAATCAATAACAAAATTATAATCGTTGACTACGATGTTCAAAATTTTTTTAGTTCTGTTAGAAATACATATGAATATGTTTGTATTAAATGTTCAGCTCTTAATATCCATACATTAAAATTTTATGAATTAAAAACTAACAAAAAACGAGAAATTTCCAAAATGCTCTTATCTCAAAATTGGTCAATATTTTTAAAAATTTAATGAAGTGTTTGTGTCACTATTTTTAGTAGTTGGTAAAAGTTTCAACTTTCTAGCTTCATTATTTTAGAAGTTATGTTAAAATTTTATCGAATTTACGAAAATTCAGGTTATGCTGTTTTTTATCAATTTTTGGGGAGTCTATGCTTGCGCTGAGAAAAAGTATTGAGAATTTGGAAAAATGACATCCCAAAAGTACCATCTAGACAACATTTCCGATCTATAGTTACTGATCGAAACTTTTAGACCAGTATCTCTTCTAGAAAAAGTGTCTCCATACATACGGAAAAAAACCTCACTATCACACAGAATCTAAAAATATTTTTTTTTTAAGTTTATCCAAATTACATGCAGATAATTATAATAAAAACAAATTAGGATTATGATTTATCTGAAATTATCTGTTATCAAATCATTTTATTACAGACAAATTACACATAAATATAACTGAAACAAAATCCTAACACATGATGTATAAAATTATTTCATAAGGTACACAATGAAGGTACTCAAAGAAGATAATTTAAAATAAAAAAATATATCCCAAAACTGAATATAACAAATACATTTTTTGAGTTTAAACAAATAAATATTGTAAGTACATCGAAAAAAATTGTTAATATTGACGTGTTAACCACCAACAACTTGAATAACTCACAATTTTAACTTTGTGACCACAGTTTTTTAGTTGCCCCCAAAATATAATTATCATTTTTAAATAAGCGAAACAAACTTGAACGTACAAACTTAACAAAAGAAAAAATTGTAATGACCTTTTAAATTAACAATCATATACACAATATTTACCGAAAAGAAATATTTACAGTAACAATGTCACTGTTTTACATCAAAGTTTTTTTTTTTGTTTTAAAGAAAAAGTAATTTTTAACACTGTTCCTTAATATATACACAAATTACAAACATAAATAATTATTATGATGTATAAAAATTTCTTGAATATCAACGAATTCTGTAGAATTTTCTTCTGTGGAATGAAAAAAATTCTTTTAATTATTACAAAATATGATTAGTTGTCGAACACAAAATTATGTTTATTTATAACATTTTTTGGCAGAAAATTTATATGTTCCCAAGAAAACCACTGTTATCTCGTCTGTACTCCAAAATATTAGATCTACCATTAACTTTCTCTTTTTCAACATCTTGCCAGGCTGAAAAAAAAAATAAGAAACTATGTTATGAACAGAAAACAAATTATAATTTAATGTATTAATTCATACATATTTCTATACATAGGAAGTTGTTCAGTTAAAAGGTAACAAGCAATATTTTTTACAAGATTTATTTTTATTTTTAAATATTATCCAAATAATTTATAAATGAAAAAACTTTAAAGAATTTTAGATTAAATACTCAAAAATTCATATCGAAAAAAAAAAATTCCTTTCCTACAAAATATTTTAAATGTCATTAAATGTCTTTAAATTGAACACCTTGGCAAATCCAACTTTAGACATTCAAACGCTCTGTGCAAAAATAATTTTAGCTCCCTCTTCCAAACACGAGATTTCAATACTAACTTATAAGAAAATATGTATTGTTAAAAAGTAAATAAGTTATGGTTATGAAGGAATATGGATAAATTATGACATAAAATTTCTAAATAATTATTTGTTGATAATTGTATTTAATTTATAGGACACATATTATTATTATGATGTGCATACCACTACATTATAACATTATAAAGAAATATCTATAATCTTTTTTTTTTTTTTTTGTAATTATTTAAATATTACACTAATTTTGGACAAAAGAAACTATTAGAGAATGCATTTATTTATTTAATATATATTTAAACTATTCCACCAATTTAACAAGAATATTAAATTATTTGTTTAAATATTATGATAAATTGAATATTCAATTAATTTAATGCATTTACCTTGTTTGATGAATAATATCACTTCTTTATAGTTGTATTGTATAGGCATAGGAATTGGCGCTGAGGGTGAGTAATCATTACCACTATCACACAATAAATTTTGGTCAATTTCAAATCCAAAAGATAGGCTTGTATCCACCTCGTATTTATTATACATAATTGGACTTTGTTTTTTCTTTGACGGTACACGTACAGTCAGCGAAGCGCTCTGTGGGGGGATTGCTGAAGGAACTTTGTTTAATACGGCAGTCTTTTTAGCGGTCTCAAGATCCACTTTCTGGGGTTCATGCACAATATAAGTAACATGCACATCCCCATTGATGCATTCATTAGCATTACTAATAACATTAGCATAACTCGCCGTAACGTCGGCGTTTCGTAATGGTAACGCGACGGTAACTGTAGGTATTGACTCTTCAGAAGTGGTAACTACACAGGGTTTAGTCAATTCAGTTTTAGGAGCTTCTTTGTACGATGGTTGTTTAGAAGGCGTAGATGAGGCAGGCAGAGAGTGAACAGAGTCAAGATCAGAGTTATCTTCAGATTTGTCTGAATGTGGCATTGAAGATGTGGATTTCCTTCTTTTCTTGTTTTTTACACTTTTAGGTTGTGTATACTGTGACAGTAAATAGGAATCATGAGGAGGAAAATTGCTAGTAGTTGCATTTAATTTATTTTTTTTTCTCCTCTGTTTATTGGTAACCAATAAAAAGTCAGCAGAATCCGTATCTTGAGATTCTGATGATAATACATCAAGTCTCTGTTCAGTAGATGCAAACTTCTTTGAAGATTTATTTGGTTTTGATACTTTTTTCTTCGCTTTCTTGTTACTTTTAATGGATTTAGATTCTTCATCAGAACTATCCATATGTTGAAATATTGTAGTAGATACTTCTTCTACACTATTATACTTAGTCATTTTCATTTTACGATTTTTAGGTCTACCACAATCATCATCAGAACCTTTACCATTTCGACTTTTTATTTTATTTTTTGTCTTATTACCTTTATTTTTTTTACCATCACTACTTTTATCCCCAATGAATTTTAAAATTTCATCTATATTTTTGTCCCCTCGATAACCTTGGATATCTTCAGAACGAACAATTGCATCTTTCTGAAAATAAAAAAATAAAACTAAAAAATGATAACATTTTAAATAACTTAGTATTAATAATAACAAACCTTTCTTAATTCCTTTTTTTGTTTGTTTCTTTTATGTGTAGTATTACTAGTATCTTCAAAATTATTTCTCTGAAAAAATACAATTTAGATTCTTTATTATAGAGATTGCTTCCAAGTTTAATATTTAATTTATGAAATAAAAGGAAATACAGTAGAGTCTCGCTGATCCGTTAGTCCAGCTATATGGATAATCCGGACAACTTATATTTGGCACTTTATTCTTTTATGTATATGTATATACACATAAATATTATATAAAAATGATTCATGTCAATGTCGATTGTAAATAAGTTAATATAAGTCAATTGTATTTATCAACTATAAGACTAATTGATAAATAGAGTTATTGTTTTTATTATTATTTTTTTTTTTTTTTGAAAAATATTTATTAGGAAGTTGAAAAAAAAGTCATAATCAGGATTTTTGATAATCTGGGAAGAGTCCGGTCCCATTTAGTCCGTATAAGCGAGACTCTACTGTACATTTTTAATGGGTTTTGTAAGAATTAATTGGCAACAATCACCTCAGTGCAAGATAAAATTGCAAGATCATACATTCTTTTGTTTGAAAATAATGATAAAATGTAAAATCAAAAATATTAATCTGAGCTAACCAAAATTTATTTTGATAAGTTTAAAAAATTTGTTGTTGATCACAACATTTTAGATATTTTTAACACGTCTAATTCAAAAGAAAATTATCCACATAATAAAGTCATGAAATTAAAATTACAAATAATACTTATACTGTCAGTTGTTGCCTGCAGATAAAGGGCTTTAGTAAAATTTTATTTTTATCATTTTACGAAGAAAAATAGAAAACATAATTGAATTACAGTGATATTTCTATTGAAATACCACTGTGGAGTAACAATCACTTTTAACTTCAAATATATGTTCATCATAGAAGTTTTACATATTATACATTTAAAATCAGTGCCTTCAAAAAATATTATTTCAAATTAACATAAATTTAAAAATAAGTATAATTAACAACATACCCTATTATTATTACTATATGCAGTCTGTAATCCTAGATTATCTGAAACATTGAAATTAAAATATATTAGATTAAGAATAATATGGCCAATATATAAATATACATTATTCAATTTATGCAGTTTTGGTATGCATTTTATCTTTTTTACTAGCACCTAGGGTTTTCCTACTTTAAATTATGTTCTATAATATAGAATTCAGAATGAAATATTTGACACATAAAACAAAAAAATTAATAACATATTTGCTGACTTATAAATTTAAACTTGATACAAGTGTTAAAGACATTAAAGGAGGCTTTGCCTCCTAACTATGTTTACATTTTTTCCCAATAAAATAATATGATCCATATAAAAATATATGTATACACTAGGAAATTTAAGTTATAACAAAAATTAAATTGCTTTGTTTCACAGTATCTACATAGGTACATATTTAACAAAAATTATATCAGTTGTCATAAGAAAATTGGAAGAATAAGTTTGTAATACATTTTCTAGTTTAAGATCATAGAAAAAAAATTACAAATGAAAACTTTAAAATCTATAGTAAATTCCCAATCTATATTTTTAAAATTCTTAATCTCTTGCATTAGTATTACTTTATTTAAACTAATTAATTTTGGAATATATCACGGAACTAAGTTACATTTTAGCTCACGTTAAGTATAAGTACAGGGGATAAAGACTGTTTGTATCATGGAGTCTATACAACGCACAAAAAAATATCAATTTTTTAAATATATAAATAGGAGGAGCTAATAAAATTGAACTGTTTCACAACTACCTATACAAAATTCAAAAACTATAAGTTTTAAATAATATTAATAAAGGATATTTAAATTGATCATCAACAGATTAAAATAAAAATACTTAATTCTTATAGAATATTAATTCAGTGGTTAGTAGTACCTACACATTGATTAATCATTACAATTTATGATGAAATATTAACAATATTTATTGATTATTTTATAACCACTCATTTTAAAAATGTAAATTTACAGAAAATAATTTGACAGTCTTTTTCACATTAAACAGGAATATAAATAATAAGAGTTAAAGAAATATTTTATTCTAAATTAGGTGAACATGTTTATACAAATCATGTGAATTTGTATGAAAATGAACTAATATGTATACTTTTGCTGCAGTTTTAAGTTAATAAAATATCTAAAAGAAATATTTTGATATCAAAATAATCAGCCCAAAGTTATCTTACACCAGATAATCAATATTTTATTAAGTTATGTACAGTAAAAATAAATATTAAGTTAATTTGCTATTTTCCAGTTATTATACCCTAGCAGCTTGCAGCAGACTACCTAATATTGCCAACCAATATCTTTTGAAATAACCAGTAACCTATCTGATATAGTGTTTTACAATAAATTGAATATGATTTTGAATTGAAGTTCTTCAAAAGGATCTCTAGTGAAGTGAGTAAATGAACATGACACTATCTGTCACTAAAAGCCTAAAAGTGAGTATGTGAAAACTGATAAGTGAGTAGAAAAAATGTAGAAAAACTTTTATCTATTTTCATATGTTTTTATTATCTTTTATATGTCTTGACACAAAACATATTGAATTCTGAAATAACCCATTTCCTGATCATAACTCAGAAAAATTTTTTAGTGAGATATATATAAATTATACGGGGATCAAATAGTCAAACAGCAATATCTGCTGCTAATAGTCATGAATTTCTGAATATGACAAAGTAAATTTTTTATGAGTAAATGTATTTATAAATTGATTAAAATCAATTATAATATTTTTATTCTGAAATCAATATTTTTTTCAATAGTAATCGTGGATTTTATGAAAAACAAGCCTAGACTACATCTTAACGAACCATGTCACAAAGAGAAAAACTTCTGAACCACAGAAGACATTAATGGAATATTTTGACCAAATATTCTGAAATTATTCAAGATTTTTGAGACCACAATAACCACATTGACAAATTTACACGCATGAGAATAAATATATGCAAGAAGTCATTTAAACTGTAAATATCCTAAATTTCAAGTTAAAATAATAGATTTCTTTATATTAATTGACAATTTAATTTTGTGTGAAAATGCATTTAAAAATGTTATTATAATATATACAGTACTATAAGTAATCACTGTAAATGTTAATGTCACTAATTTAAAAGTGTGCGTCGCTTACTTTACCAAAACATGATAACCGAAAAGTACCAATAGTTTAATAATGTAAATATTTGCACAGCATATGAGTAGGGGCCCTTTTCCTTTAGATCCGCAGCCGAAAATAACATTTGATCATATGTTTATTAATTCATATAAATCAATCAATATTAATTATAATAAAATTAATTTCTAATTATTTTAATTAGGATTAATAGTAAAAAAATTTCAGTTTCCTTTAAAAATTGAGATGTAATAAGTAATTACATAACTATCACAAACCACAATTCAAAATACTTAAAATTATTAATAAATACATAAATTACAAGAAAGAAATTAGATTTAATAGTACCTATTTTATTAATCAGTTAGGTATAATATAAATATAATTTATTTAGTTTTCAAATCCTTATCAGGCACCACAGTGTGAGACCATTAATTAATAAAAATAAAAATAATCTGTACTCTGTGTATTAAAAAAAAAAAAAGACCACTTTAAATAATTAAAATTGAAGCCAAAATTAAAAATGATATAGTAATAAGACTTGAAAATAAGATTTGTTAATTCTAAAATCTATGTGCAAGAGTTTTAAAATTTGGTTGCTCGCATTACAATTATTACATTCTTTCACAACAAAATTAAATTTTAATACATATTACTATAAAACATAATAAAATAATTCAATTGTATATCTTATTATTATTTACTTGAATTTTCAAATCAAATGAATAATTTTGTAAACAACCCATCAACTATTTAGTTTTTAAATAAAATTAGTGATTAATTTTTAATCTTTTAAATCTCAGAAATAGGGCTCAAAATTTAATTGCTTTAAAAATTTAGTCAAGATGAAAATTTAATTGATAGCAAATAATACTTGGGGAAAATTGTATTTTTATTAGTAGATAATTCAATAATGAGTTATTTAATACAAAAATACTTCGCACGACGGGTGGTATTTTCTTGACGGGCGTATTGAATTTTAAAGAAACGATAAATCATTTCTTCAGTAAAACGATTCTGAACGAAGGAAGTTAATAATATAAGAAAAAAAAAAAATGTTCGAAAAATGTCCAAAATTTTTTTTCACATTTTCAAAATTTTC
>JAIPRM010004706.1:0-11650 GCA_025469315.1 Stegophylla sp. TES_Ste_2020 | reverse complement strand
GAGGCGGCGCGCGACCATCACGGCGCCGCCGACTAAATGTTTATTGTGTTTATTGATAGATGCCGCCTTTGTCGTAATTTCTCCAATTTTTTTTTCAATCAAACCCTTGTAAAATGTTTAATTATTCTTCCGTAAGAAATTTTATTACACCAAAATATTCGCAATGAAATTTTCTATCTAGCCACCAAATTTTAAAACAATCGGTTAAGCATATTTTCTTATATGTACATTAAAGTGCGTAATATTAAGTAAAACTAACGAATTCAGTAGAAATTCTAACTTCAAATGGGTATAAAAAAAAAAGTTGACTAACGATTTTTGAGATTTTTTCAGACACATATGTCAGTGAGATCATATTAAATTTTCAAGTCTTAGTATCAAAACTTTTATTGCATAAAAACTAACAAAAAATGAGATATTTCCGAAATTTTCAAAATGCCGTACTTAACACAAAATTGATCAAATCATTTTGATATTGTTAGAAAATGTTTTTTTCACCTTTTTTAGTAATTGGTGAAAGTTTCAAGTTTCAAGCTCCATTGTTGTAGAAGTTATGGTAAAAACAAAATTTCAATTTTAAAAAAATTCCGGTAACTGCATATTTTGCCGTTTTTCGTTAATTTTTCGACATATTTTCACCGCACTTAGAAAAAATTTGAGAAATTGGAAAAATGATCTCTCTAAAGTACCATCTGGGTGTGATTCCAGTTTTATAGAGATACTGATCGAAACTTTCGGACAAGTATTTCTATACGAAAAAGTGTTTACAGAAAATGAAAAAAAAAAGAAAAAATAAAAAATAAACATCATTGTAAAATCATAAGCTTCTTCACTTCGTTCAGAATCTAAAAAACTAAAAAATACTTAATATTTTAATGCATCATTGCTACCTATAAAAATATTTAAAATTTATTTAAGTGTATGTCGGTAGGTATGAATAGGTTATTTGTGTAAGACTAATTATTATACTAAATTAAATTTGGTACATTATGTTGTAAAGTAAATATTGTTTTATATTGAAATGGGTTTATAAGCTTACTTAAAAAATCTAATAATCTAAAAACAAAATAATATGAATTAAACGATTTCCGAGTCCTGCATATACTCAATGGTTTTTAAATTATTAACTATCGAATCTTAGAGCTTTGTGTACATTTTTGAGAATTTGAAAGTTAATTTAAGTAAAAGCTAAAAATTTAAATAATTATGTTATGTATCTACATAAATAAAATATATATATATATATATATATATATATAATATATTTTTATGATGGCATAAAAAAATCTTATATTTATAATAAATCTTACACCCCTTCTCCTCAGATTTAAACTCTAGATTGGGAAACATTACAATTAATATTTACACTTTGCTCCACTTAGAATCTAAAAAGTTTAAAAATCACCATTATAAATTTATGTACCTTGAAATTATAAGCACTATACTAGTTTACCAACACAAATTATATAAACAGCTTAATAAAAACATGGTTCACACACATGGCATAAAAGAAATTGTAAGTGTCCATGAAAGTGTATGCCATACTAAATAATAAAAAAATTACTAATATTAGTGCTACCTCCTGTAACAATTCACCGTGTAAAAACAAAAGATAATAAAAAGTGTAAATGTGAAAGTTGTGAATTAATTATAGTTCTATAGTCAGTAAGTTTTTTTGTAAACCTATGAGAACTTGTTAACATTTCAATGAAAAAAAATATTCAAAAAGTTACATAGGTACATGCAGAATTATTGATTATCTTTTGATTTAAAGAATAGTATTAAAAATCAAATTTTGGTGATTTTTGGATTTAACTTATCAATATAAATAAGCCAATAATTAAAGTACAAATTTCAGAACTTTTTTAACTTTAGCTTTAATAATATTTAGTATAAGAAATATTTTTTGTTTTCATTATGAATTTAAACAATTTATTAGAAAACGCTCCTATTGTCACAAATTTTGCAGAAAATAAAAATAATTTTTCATGTAATATGTAATAATATGTAATAATAAGTTACCATTTGGTGTTAAAAAATGTAAACTCATTGGTGGATATCCGTTATACGGATTTTGATAGCAACTAATTTGGCTGCCAAATAGGTGTAACAAACGTTGATCTATCATTTGTGCATCTTTATTTAAATCCGTTACCACTGTAGCTGGCTGATGTAAACAGTTTTGCATGTCTGGATCGCCCTCACCTGAAGTCCGTGGCAATACTTCCAAATAGAATATAAAAAGCATGCCAATTAAAAATGAAAAACAAACAAAGAATATTCTGCATTTAGAAAAAAGTTAGATAATTAAACAAAGAAAAACACCACACACTCCAATGAATAATTAAACAGTTAATTTCTTAAAATTGAAATCAATTATTTAAGTATATATATATATATATATATATATATATATATATATATATATATATATATACATATACACACATATATATATATATTTTTTTTTAATGGAATAAATTCATACCATTAAATGACTCATTAGTTATAGATTAATTTAGTCTTAATTAATTGTGCCTCTACCTTTGAAGTTAATAGAAAATATTTTAAGATCTCTGCATATCAAATGGGTTACGTACTAAGTTTGCATTCTGCACTGTTAAAATTAGAGCATATAAGTTAAAATATAATAATATACATATTATTTATAAAAATACATAAATTCAATTAAAAAATAAAAGTTACAATTAAATTAAAAGAAATAAGGGTCTTGCCACACAGAATAATTTTTGCCATCTGGGTTTAAATGATTTTTATGTTAACATCATTTCATTAAGTATCCCATTAACTACTGCATGAAGCAATTTCATGATGGCACACACCAAGCGATTCCAAACCTGTGGGCTTAGGCTAGTAACTTAATACTGGGCCAAAAATGCTAGTCAAGGTTCTAAGCTTAGGGTTGGCCAATTTTAATTTATGCTGATTGACAACAACATCCACATTTTTATAATTTCTTGTAATATATTAATTATATTATAAAAATTAAGAAAACTACTAAAATAAATGGAAAATTCTATCAACTGACTAAGAGTCGTTAACTGAACTGTCATGAGAACATATGACATTAAAATTGTTTTTAAGACCACAAATCAAATTTGGTTGTTTTGGATATGGATCCAGAAAGACTATCCGGACTTTTTCAATACTGCACTGAGTTATTTGATGGGCTCCTCTTAGACTACTTATTGATGAAAAAAAAGATTTTTAACTTCAATTGTTTTTGAAAAACAATAACTATAGAAATAAATTAAATATAGAGGTGAAATAAAATCCTGATATTGGCTCCATCGTGAAAGATAAACAATTTCAAAATTTGCATCAAATTTTTCAACTTTTTCTTATTGTTTTTGAACATGAATTTAAAAAAACTTCATTTTTCTACAAAAATTACTTCTTAGTTGTTCTAAGTTCTTATACAGAATGTTTTTCTTACTACTAACATAATAATAATATGACATCTTTATAAAAATGTCATACGTATATAATTGGTGTACGTATATGTTTGTATGTTTCAATTTTTCAACTTAATTATGTATATCTAGTTAATGGGCCTCAAAATATTTTGCACTAAATTAATGGGCTGCACAACTAAAAAGGTTGGGAACCACTGGTGTACACAATCTAAGCATGCGTGTTTTTCAAAAATGTAAAAATTGTGAGAGCAAAAAACATTCAAACCAGGAAGGTAACAAATTTAAGTGAAAGAAGGCATAATATTACTACATTATTATAAATATCATTATACACAAATGTGTTTTGGAATATATTGAATACAAAATATTGTTTAAAAGTTTGCTTATTTAAATATATTTTTATATAAAAGAACCATCTCTACAAGAAAAAATTTGACAAATGTCTATGAAATCAGAGATGCCCTTATAATATTTAATTATTGTTTCCATGTTGAATTAGTAAATAATAGAATCCTTTAAAATTTAACATTAGTGTTAAAACGTTAGAAGTTCTGCATGCATAGTTTTACAGCAATGCCCATTAGATTGATAAACAATTTTAAAAATATCATAAGTTCTATACATTTCTGAAACTAACATTGTATGTTCAAATAATTAATTAAATATTAAACAAATTTATTTAACTATTCAAATAAAATAATTAAATACGAACTGCAAGTACTTAATACCACAGTTTTTTCTTCAACTCTTAAAACTGTCAAATTACTTAACCCTACAAAAATTAATAGTACCCTAAGAAAAATATGATGAATTAAAATAATTTAGTTTTATTAAATTTATACTGCTGTTTAATAAATTTTATCCACTTACAAATATAAGATTAAAGTTAAAATAGATAAAGCTTGCCAAATGGTAAAGGTGTTGCAAAAAAAAAAAAAGCAAGCAACTAATTAAAATGACAATCACTTACCTAATCAGATGAAAATATATCTAAATAATTTATTTTAGAGAGATACTTCATGCAGTTCAATTGAATAGAAAAAACGCAAAACGTAAATCAAATTAAGCATTTTATATAACATATATTATAAAAATATAAAAATAAATAATAAGTTAAATTTTTAAATTTGTAAATGTATATACATATACATATACAAATACATACCTATAGAATGAAAGTAAATTTATAAATTTATTACAAAGGACTACTCAATATTAAATCAATATATTACAAAACAAATATATTAATTTTTAAAAGTTACAAATCACAAAAGAAAAGCACAATTAATTAGACATTGAAAAAATAAGTGTATTTTTTAAATTGCTGTGATATATCTAAGTAAAAACTTAAAAAGCTATTAAGCATTTATGCAGGAATTTTAATTTCCAGCTAAAAAAATATCTTTAAAAGCAAAATAAAGTTTTTATTTTTCAAACAATAATGTATTACCTTTAGTTATTCCGTCTTTGGAATCTTTAGTGTACGGTGAAGCATCTATTTCCATGTAAGCATCATGATCATCGTAATTTTGGGTTGATTGCTGTTAAATTAATTAATACCATAAAATTAGAATAATTAAAAATTATGGCTTTTCATATTTTATAAAGAATAGTGTTATTACTAAAAAAACACTACTGTTTTTTATAAAAACTAGTGTTTTTACGATGATGTTTATTTTTTTCTGTATATACTTTTTCATTTAAAAATACTTATCCAAAAGATTTTCAACTCCAGATGGTACTTAAGAAAAGTAATTAATTCAAAATTATCAATAGTTTTTCAAAATTTGTCTAAAAAGCCTTCAAAACTTTTATTTTTAAATAAAGACTTCATAAAAATTTAAATATAGAAAGGTAATCATATAAAAAAATTTTGGTAAAATAAAATGTTTGATAAGAAATTTTTTTTTTCAAAAATATTTTTTACTTGTTATTATTTTTTTGCTTGTTTACAGTTTTTGGATAGAAAATTTTTAAAAAATTGTACCATTTAGAATCATTTTTTTGAAGAAATGGAAATTAAATTTAAAATAGCACACCCACCAAGTCCCACCCGAGGAGAAAAGAATACCTAAGGAGTGAAGTATGCCCTGCTTTTTTTAAGTGTCATTACACACAATTTTATGTAATTACATTGAATCAAATTTTTTAATAAAATTATGCAACTATGAACAAATTAATCTTCATAAAGGGTGTCATTAACAAAAAATTTAAATTATTTCTGTATAATTGAAATCGGTAAATTTGTAACATTTTGTTTGTACATATCATAAAATTATCAGTTAGGAGAAGAGGTAAAAATTGTATGAATAGTGGCAAGGCAATAACATACCAGTTACCAAGAGTATCATATTTGTTTTATTTTAACCATGCAATTATTTTTATAGAATTTCTAACATATACAGATAATTAGATAATTAGATATGATAATAATCATACTTTAGAATATTAGCATATTATGTTTCTACATACTCATACACAAACAAACATACTTAATATACATACTGTTTCTAGCAAGACATACTTCGCACCACTGATATTGTTCACTCTTCAGATCAGATACTGGTAGTGGATGTATAAAAAATAAAACGATTTTGAATGAAGAAAGAAAATAATGTAAAGAACAATAATAGTCATTTTCAACACACCAACCGAAAATATATGACCCAAAGAGCGAAGAATATCCGTGGTGTGAAATATGTCCGGCTTTCTTGTCTATACTTTAATTTACTTTAACTTTTTTTATCTAATAAATAAAGAAAAGGAAAAAATAATTATTGAAAAAAAAGTGTTAGACAAATTTCCAAAAAATAGCCTCTCTAATACTTTAGAGAGCTATCTAGTGGCAAATCCGATTTCAAAAAGTTGTTGGTAAAAACTTTTGGACAAGTATATCCATACGAAAGAGTTAACAGACAAAAAAAAAATAGTAAACATCATTGTAAAAGGACTATTTTTTTTCTTTGCTCAAAATTTAAAATAATGTGTAACATAAAAACAGAAAAATTCACATACTAAAGAAAATTTTTCGTCAAAATATTTCTGAAATTACTTTCAATATTTAAATTTTCATAAAGCTTGGATTAAAAAAATAAAATGCTTAAATCATTTTTGTTAAATTTTGGTAGTATTTTTCAAATGTTGGAAATAGTATTGAGAACATCAAAATTGATCCTTCAAAGCTTAAATCCTTCAAATTTAAAGCTGAATTCCAAATCAAAAAGTTGCTAGTCGATAATTTTAGATAAGTTTTAATATACAAAGTGTTTATAGAAAAATAAATTATAAATAATGAACATTAATTATTGTAAAAATACTAGCTCCTTTGCTCCACTCAGAATCTGAAATATGTATTCTGAATAATAAATGTTCCAAAGTATTTCACTCAAATTGATAACATTTGAAATTTTACTATCATATTTATGTACTAATAACAAATTAAAGTTTACTACAACAGAAGAAAATAATTTAGAACTGTTCTAATCATTTTTTTTAGAGATAACATTACTAACTCTTAAATACTTTATATATTATGTGTCAGTACACACTTTTATTTGGTCAAAATGCCAATAATAAATTACTATTAAAGGGGGGTTAAAAGAATTGTTTTATTCTCTATACATATTTACCTTGCATAGCAATGGTGTAGTAAATCGCTCATCTATATTAGTTTCATCTTTAGCAGGACAGATTTCTAAACTTGCATGACTAGTATAATTTGACATATCCTTTTCTTCGGCTGGTTCATACTCAAGGTCTCCTAAATCAACCACTTTGTCTACATTTTTTGCCATTTTTGATGACTCTGCTATTTTCTTACGGGTATTCTGAGTATTTTTTTTATTTATCAGTACAGATAAAGCTTGTGCATGGTTAACATGACTTGGCAATGAACCACCTTCTAGTTGACGAGCACTGACTTTTGTAGTAACACCAGAAAGTCGTTTTTTGAAATCAGGCGCTAAATCAAAAGCTTCAAGAGATGAATTTTCTTTAACGTGTTGGTCTTTAGATGATAACTTATCAATATCAGTCTGGCTATCAACTAAGCGTTGATTGTGCAATGGTCGTTTTACATCATCTTCGCCATTTTGGGTTACATCTTCCAGCAGATTCTGTAACATAGACTAATCAATATTTAATCTAGCTTAAAATAGTAAAAAAGCTTACATTATCAGTATTTAAAATCAGAATAATTGAATATTAGGAAAAAATTATATATAATCGATCTTATACAACAAAAATTATTATTTATGCAATACTTTTTATTATTACCTATATACTGTGAAACCTCCCCTAACAGACACCTCTAAATAGTGAACATTTATTCGAGAACAGAGGTGTATTCATTGTAAAATGAATTCCTCTCTGAATAGCAGACACTTCGGAACAACGGACGAAATTTTGATGATCCAAGAGTGTTCGCTATTCAGAGATTTCACTGTATATATAAATATATAAGCCGAGTGGGCATTCAACACTTATACTTTTAAATTAATTACATATTTCTAAATTGTGTATTACAAATCTTAATCCATAAAAAAACACACTATCTTAAGTAAAAAAAATTTCAAGAATTTAATACTATTGTACCTAAATATTTAACACATTGCGAAACAATATACAAATTTAAATAATATCTAAATGATAACTCAAATAATACATACATTGTATAATTCACTTTTAGTCTGTTTAGCTGTATCATATGCAACCACTTCTTCTAATAAAGACTTAAAACTAGCAGTATTCAAATTTGATAAGTCCAATGATAGAGATTTTGACTTGTTGTTCTACAAAATAATAATAAATTAATGTACAAACATTTTAATATATATCTATGTACCTACATCCACAAGGTGTCTCAGTGTGTGTCCGGGTCAATAACTTTTTTCTAGTCAATTTTTTTTTACGAATAATTTTAAACATTAATGAAAAATAATTTTTGTTTAGGTAGGCGTATTATTTATTGAGTTTTTTTAAATAGAAATCACTACTTTTGACATAGGTTAAACATAAAAAGAATTTTTTTTTTATGTTTGGTATCAAAGTTTTTCTTTTTTAATCAATAGTTAAAGATCTGTGCATTAACCACATTTAAATTTTGGAGTAATAGAGTAGAAAAATAAGATATACTTCTCAAAAATTAACTACTACAACCTACAATGCTACTCAAAACTTTAAATGTGTACCTATTAAAGCTACGGTTAAAAAAAAACAACTTGAATATTAAATATTTAAAAAAAATCTCTTTTAGTGGTTGTTATTTAGGCAAGTACCTAATATGACAAAAAATCTTAAAAATCATACATAAAATAAAAATAAAATGTAGTGTTGGTGTTTTTTTTAATTGCTCATAAAATAAGTTTCAAAACAATAAAATTGACTAGTAAAAAAGTTATTGACTGAGACACATGGTGAGGCGCCTTGTTTAATATACTTACACAGTACCTAATAATATATCATATTATTTTATTTTATGTAGATAGACAGATTCATAGATAAGAAAAATCATGACCTTATAATTTTAAAAAGGACATAAAATATGTACATGTATATATATAGAGAGAGAGACATAATATTATTATGTGATAGTCCTTAGGTAGGTAAACACTAAATGTACATAAACACTTAACTTGATACCTACTTAATATAAAGTGAAATTGGAAATCAAATGGGGTAAAAAATTTGAAGCAACACAAACATACCGAAATGCAGACATACCTAAATAGTACATTAGCATTTAGCACATACACGCGCGCGCGCATACACATACATATACATACACACACACACATGCTTGAGTTCTGATGCATGCACACAGTGCTTTTGATACAAAAATTGATTACTCATTATTTATACCTAGTGTAAGGTTTTCATTTTATACCTACTATCATGCATAAAAGTGCTGAAGCCTGAATGAAGGTTATTGCATTCTATATGATATTGGAATTCTGGATATGTAATGGATATTTTTAAACATTGAAGAAATGAATGAAAAAAAGTATACTAAAATTATTAACACACTGTGAGACACAAACGGATAAGAATGTAAAGAAAAAATCATAATCTCACCCGCTCGAATATGATAATATTTAAAACAATATTATGTACATATGTGTATCGAAAATTAAAACAATAATAGGTACGCGTAATAATTATTATTACTACTACAGTGGCGTAGGTAATACCTAATAATAGAATGATAATGAAAAAAACAAAATGATAAAAAGAAAAAAACACAACATACAAAATGCATTCGAATAATATTCTACTTTGTGTGGAATCACAAGGTACTCACGTTCGAACAGTCGGATTCTTGGATTTTCTTGTTAACGTCGCACACGGTTAACGAGTTTTTATCGGGGGCTTTTGGTTCAAATTTCGGTTGCGGCAACGATGCCATTATTTTATTTATTTATCTTATTTTTTTCTATTATTAAAACTATTATCTTTGGGCGACCGGCGGCGGTGGTGGTTGCTGCGGCTTTTACGCCACGGTATTCGTCATTTTCACGGCAGTAGCAAAGGACATCGAACAAGATGTTACGGAGGCGGCGATTGTTACGGCGAAGGAAGCAGCGGCGGTGGTGGCGTCGACGGACGACAAACCGGTCATTGTAATGTCACACGGGCTGTCCGCGAGTAGGAAAACTTTCTGAGCGTGAAAAAGCCGCCGCCGTCGTCGATCGGGTGGCTGCCTCCAGTCCAGCAGTCGCCCGTGCCCGTGCGTGCGCGTACGATATAAGCCGGTAAAAACCTGCTCGAACAGCGCGAGCAGTGCAGTTCGTTCGTACGGACGGACGTCGGACAGACACACTACACACACACACACACACACACACACGCGTAATCACTCGCTCAACGACTCCAACGCGCAATCACTCACACACACACCATAGATAGATACGCACACAAGGCGGCCAACAGGACAGTGAAACACGACGGTGTCAGAGCTGCTGCTGCGCTCGGAGCGATGATAGCGATCGAGCCGTCGCGGGGTGGTATACGCACGGCGAAGTGATCGGATGCGCCCTATCAAACACACGCGCAGGCACACTTACGAGGCGACGAGTACTGTAACGGAATAGCGTGCAAAAGCGGGTAGCGGCGCGTAGCGTGTCGGTGGCATTTTTATGAATTTTTATCGGCTCAAACGGATTCTCGTCGCAGTTTTTGCGAATTTCGAACGTGTTGGCGGTCCGCGCGACTCGGCGTCAGACGCCCGACACTCATCTAGAGGTACCGTTTCGGCGAGACGCAACCGACCGACAAAAAAACGGAGGAGAAGCAGAGAGAGAATTTTTTCATTAAAATTAGTGTCGGTAAAATTAAATTATAATAAGAAAAAAAAAAAAAGGAGAATAATCGACCCCGTCCACACTCCAGCTGCTGCTGTGTGCGTGAGGTTAGTGGTATGGATAAGAGAAGCGGTTCGACCGAGAGGCGAAGCGAAATCGCCAACTACAGTGCAGCCGTTTCGTACGTGAAAACCACTTATCTATAACCACTACTACTGAGAGATTGTGAGAAGTCGCGAATGCTCCCGCGGTAAATCTGCCGTTGTCCGACAGATTGATAAGAGCTAAATTGATAAAAAGATTTTTCGATTGTTCTGTTACCAACTGTAGAAACCTAAAATCTGAAAAATATAAAATGAATTAGACCACTTATAAGGTAAATCTGCCGTTGTCCAACAGATTGATAAGAGCTAAATGGTGATCCAGTGATATGACACGTTATCATCATAGAACATTATCATGATTATAAAGAACTTTATAATCGCGAACATTTATGCATCTATCACAGATTAAGATATGTTCTTACTATATATTCTCATTTATTATATCTTAATCCGAGGCATTTATCATGGTAGTGCCCAGAAATATAAAACAATATATGATATTATATTATGTTTTATAATTATATCTGTGTGGTATAAATGGCCATAGATAATGAAAGTACTTACAGTAATTATTTATGATCACGACGGGTGGGATTCTCTTGACGGATGTATTTAATTGTAAAGAAACAATAATTCATTTCTTCAATAAAACGATTCTGAACGAGGGAAGTTAATAATATAAGGAAAAAAAAATGCGAAAATTCGGAGTGCCGGGCTGGAATCGAACCTGGTGCTGTCGCGCACTAGGCCGGTTCCATTACCACTAGGCCGCAACACATAACTTGACTATGTAGGTGAATTAGTAGGTATG